>JAFVLL020007879.1:0-37720 GCA_021397915.2 Tor tambroides | reverse complement strand
TGCACTGTAGAGCTTCTGTCACTATAACAAATTCCTCGTATGTGCAAACATACTTGGCCAATAAAGCTCATTCTGATTCTGATTCTGATTCTGAAAAGAAAATGTGAGATAAAAATGCATTTGCTGAAGCAACCATGTTAGTTTTTTCTTGTTTCTCAGTCTTTCAGCTCTTTTCGTGACTTGTGTTTCATGGGACTTGTATCTGAGTGCTTCACATCACAAGTGCATTGCTGTACTGGGTGCGCTTCTGAGCAAGTTTACCATGCCAGAAAAGCCAAACATATGGAGCTGGTTATGTGATGCAAACATAAAATATATTAGTTTGTGAATCATGCACTATATTGAAAGATTTTTGAGCTCATAACATACATAGTATTGTGCAAGGAACCACTCTTTGTTTGAGGGACATTATAAACCTATTTGTATAGCACATGGTGTCCTTGCCCAAGTAGAGTGTTCTTTATAAGATCATATTGTTGTTATGAAGCTGTCTGCTGTAAGTAGGCAGTAAACCAGCTCACTATGTTTTGGAACAGAGCTAAAGTGAGTTGATGTACATAAACAGAGGCGGTCACTGAGTGATTACAATGGCCCTGAGAGTATTGCCATGTTTTAATAAATGTTCACACAACCCCCACTCATATGAGGAAACAGTAGATAAAACGAGACTGAGAGAAGTACTTTAAATGCTAAATAATGAGTTTGTACCTTGAGAAACGCAGACACCCAACCCCCATCCCACATTCTCCACCTTCCTTGTGTCATGTCATTAATTTTCAGCCAAACCTGAGAGGAGGCAGACGTCTTTTTCTCACCTCTCAATTGTTTGAGATAATGTCACACCAGGGCTGCAGTTAAGTGCCAGGTTTGCGCGCTGATTAAATGCATTGAGAAAATGAATAAATGTTTACATTTCTTACTGTTCAGTAATTGAGGACTTTATAATTATTGTAGGTTTTCCAAAAGACTTTGCAAATGGAGGGTTAGAGTAAAAGGTCTATTGTGGCCTTGTAAGTTATACTGAAATGACAAAGACTTCATGTTGAGAGATCTTTCCACTCCACTATATTTTACTACAAATATTATTTTTTTCCCCTCCACAAAAGTCATGGCTTTGTAAAATGCTACATATCTGCTAATCAACCAAGGGTAAAGTGCACAAATTGAATATCACGGCTTCATTTACACATTTGGCAGACGCTTTTATAAAAAGCAACTTATATTGCATTCAAGCTATTGTAGACATTTTATCAGTTTGCACATTCCCTGGGAATTGAAGGCAAGACCTTGGGAATATTATAACTTCATATGACGGGCACATGAATGAGTAAATGAATCTGTATAGTGGGAAACTCTGAATTTTCGTCTCATTTTCCTTCACAAATATCTAAACATGATTAATTCTAAAGACACTATTCCATGAGTAGCATTATGACTTTAGATATTAAGTTTTGTTTTCTGAAAAATGAATCAAAATCAAGTGGACTTTTGCTTAAAATTAGAAAACTATCTGCCAAATGGGGGAAAGAAAAATAATCTGCTTTTCTCTTTGATTGCTTTTCTTGCCCCATTGGAAGATTTTATTAATTTATTTATTAATTTTTTTTTTCTTGTTTTAAGCAAAAATATTTGCTTGTTTTGAGCAAAATAAGTCATTTTGCTTTTCAAGTCATATTTATCTTAATTCAAAAACCTTTAGATATTTGTAAAATGTAAAAAAAAAAAAAAAAGTAAAAAACAAAACAAAACAAAACAAACAAACAAACAAAAAAACATCTAACATTGAAGACAAATCTCTCTCATGCTATTTGTTATTTGTTAAGATACATTTTTCTCATGTTGTTTGTATGTTAAGTTTTTTTTTTCTACATTTTTGCTATGTCACCCCATATTGACACAGTCCAATTTTTATTTGTCAACTACCCATTTGTACTTTGAAAACCAGACAAAAATACTAAGGTTTTTGTGTGTGTGTGTGTGTGTGCGCAGGTTTTGCAATGTAAATATATAATTTCTGAAGATTAAATCAGCAATTATATATCCATTGAAATTATCTATAAAAGACATTGTGTTTAACATTTTACAATCCTAAACTGCAAATTATCAGGCTACTCTTTTTGTTTATAATTTATTAACAACAATCACAGAAAATTATCAATTTTCGAACATTTAATTTAAATAAATACATTGAGTATACATTAATTAAATACATTAAGTAATGGTAATGTCACATTTAGCTTAGTTTTTTTTTTTTTTTTAGCTTTCTCATTTTTTGCCGTATCACATTATATTAGTTATTTAACATGTCATTAAAACATAAGCAGAGTTGCTTTTTTTATTTCTCTACCCCATTCAAGCAAATGTTAAGTTTTTCTCATACGACTGGGATCGGCTCCCCAGAGGGCGTTGACTTGCTTTATAAAGGACTTTGGTGTGGGGCGTTCAGAGCAAACACAAATACAAAGTGGATGTTCAGTTTCAACAGCTCAGGTGAAGAGAACATTGCAGCCTGAGTCATTGTGTTATAAGTGGACACAGTGCTTCACCTTACTCAGGTAATGAAAATGTTGACAGATCTCATTGGGCTCTGTTGACTTAGAGCAAAGTGATCGAAACAGCTATGTGGAGCACTTTGTCCGCTGACAAAGAGAAACGTGAGACTCTGTATTCATTACACACACACACACACACACACACACACACACACACGTTCAGCCTAACTGAAGACTGTGGATGTGGACAAAGGGCTTTATTTTAAGGACTGTGTATGAGTTAACACTAATATAACTGTAGCCTATTGTAATCTTGTGCATCGCTAGATCACCTGGCTCATTTTCCACAATCAGAAGCTGTAGTTTTCTAACTCTTTTGGTACTGATAACTCACACTGTTCTGATATCAGCGCATGTTTGGCTGTGCTCCTGTTGAGAGCTCTGTCAGCAGCTAGATTGTTTCTGTGTACACAACATGTCACAGCAGACTTTAAAGGAAGAATTCACTGGATCGTTCAGTCGAATAGCTTTTGTGACAAAGTTAACTACCACAAATCTATAATTTGTTCTTGCCTCTTCTTTTCTTTAAAAATAGCCCAAAACTGGATTATACTGAGGCACTTACAATCAGTTATGAGGTTAATTTTTTTTTTCCATTTTCATTTTAATTTTAATTTTAATTAAATGTTTAATTAGATGTTTTATGTAGATGCATGTGTATGTGTGGAGAGAGAGAGGTATTTAATTTTAGTTTTAATTTTAGTTTTAGTTAACCATAAAATTGCTTACATCTGAAGTAAAAAGGGGCCATAATGTTAACATGATTTTAGTGTGGAAAAATCACTAGACATTTGTGTGATGTAACTGTTGTTATTACCATAATCACAAAAGCCCCAAAACAACTAAAAAATGTTATTTTAAAAAGCTCTACAGCCTGAATAACACACAAGATTTAACAGAAAATGAATAGTGCTTCTGTAAAATTATAAGCTTCACTTTTCTTTGATTTTTAAAAATCCTCCAAAATTAGCCCCATTCACTTCCATTGTCAGTGCCTGGCCTTGTACCTTGATTTCGGCTTTTGAAGGATTTAAAGAAAACAAAGGACAAATTATATTTTTGTAGTAGCTGTTAATTATGAAAGATCTGGAACAATATGGGTGCGTAAATGATTCCCCCCCTCCACTTCTTTTAAACTAATTTAAGCAGTGATTCTAGAACTTTTAAGTAATTATTCCTCTTTGTGATTAGAGCACAGTTGCAATCATTTCCGCTAATTTGCTGTATAGTTTGTGAATAATAAATATCAGACCAAGTTCAATAGTATCAAAATTTAATAGCGTCTAAAAGTCGTGTAGAACGTTTTCGTGAGCCTCATAGAAATTTGTGCCTTTTTATAACTGCATGATTAGAGGTAACTTTTGCATAACCCAGATAAACAATTTGGATATTAATTAATAGGACGGCACCGTGTGACTTCATGCTGAAAATGAAAATCTCTCAGCTGAGAAATGTCTTTTGTGACAGAGTCACCTAAACGCTGTTTTGATGGGCTCAGCAGCTCCTCTCCAATAATAAGATCCCGTCTGCAGGTGCGGTATGCATGAGAGCTCACGTTTGGATTATATCAAGTGCGTATCGACCCGCCTATGGAATAAGCCCGACTCATTTTTCATTCATTTACCTAATAAGCTAGATGTTTTTTCCACAAGATTGCTTTTTAAACAAGTACCAGGCCACGCGCAGTCACGGTGTGCATGCATATCACAGTTTGTGTGCATTGTGAAACAGGCACCAGAGCGTTAAAGCTTCATTTGAACAAGAACAAAGAGTGCTTCACCTTTTATTTTAGCAGGCTGCTTGTTTACCGCTTTATTCTTCGCTAAATTCGTCGTCCTGGTATGTAAATGCGTCTGTGAGCCGCGCACTACAATAGCAATACTATCACCTGTTTATCATTCGATTCCCTGCGTCATTAACATCATGACCTGTGAATAATCCTCGCGCGCCAAACTCTGTTTCCATGACAACTGCCGCCTCTCCGGCAGAAAACAATAATCAAGTTCGTCACTGTGATTAAGAAAAAGAAGTTGATGAAATGCGAAAAATCAAGCGGGGTTAAACGCTTTCTCAGGTTTGAAGCTTTTATGTCTCATTTCTAAAGATACACGCGTTCTTGGAAGCAGGAACAGAGAGCAGAGATAGCTCCGTTTCTCGTTCCTCCTTGCGAGAGAAACCTGTTTTCTAATCATACGGCAGCAGTCTCGGTTCCCGACATATGCTTCTTTCATCCGTTCACTTCCGTTGTGATACTCTTTTCCTCTTTTTTTCCCTCTTTGACTTAAAGCTTGCATAATTAGTGGCTGTGATGAATTACAGCGCGACTGTACTCAAGGGGCCTGAGGAAAAGTCTTACTTAAAAACGACAGATTTGCGCTGTCTTTAATGAGCTTTCCGTCAGAGTCAACAGGCATTGAGGGAATTTTCTACCTTCTGTTTGGTCTCCGTAAAATACTCTATAATTGCGGTAAAGCGTCATTGTACGTAGATTAAGACATCATATCTAATTAAAGGAAAAAGCAGACAGTCGTTCGTTTTCCGGACTGAAACAGATGTTTTTTTTAAAAAGCGCTATAGATTCAGTATGTTACAAAGAGTCGTGTTTCAAAGTAATACTGTAATAATGCAGTGTGTTTGATGACAAACAATGTCATAATTCTTAATTGTTTTACTATGATTACTGATGGATTTCATTACAGAATAAAACATTGCCAGGGTGCAAAATGAATTAAATATTATGTATTATAAATCTTTATATATATATTATAAACGATAGAAAATTGTGTGTGTGTGTGTGTGTGTGTCGGAATGTCTATTTTACACTAAGTGCAAATAGGCCGCCTTGTTGGCAAAGGCTATTTACACTAACCCCGCCCACTAAAGTGCGATTGAGTTAGTCAACAATAAAAAAAAAGCCACTCATGCAGCATCGCTTTCAGTGGCATAGATGACAAAGCTTGGGCTTTTTGATGCGATCGAACTGAGTTCGAGACCACCTTTTGCCTAACTTTTTTTCCTCCCTTTTCAAATCTCATATTGCATCGGAAAGGCATTTATTTTCAATAAAAATGAAGGAAATAATCAAAAAGTTGAAAATAAAAATATCGAGTAGGGTTAGGGTAGGTGTAGGGAGGGCTTTATTGTCCCAATAAGGTGGCATCCATTTAATAATTTGAATTAAAACTATAATTTACACTCAATATGTTATTATTGCGTACTGTTTTATAATGTACTACAATACTGAGGTGCAGATAATTGCCACTATTTGCAATAAGTAGTATAAATAGCAGAAAATCTTGCTATTTTAACATAGTGTAAATAGAATCTATAGCTATTTGCACTTAGTGTAAATAGCATATCCTTAAAAAATACTGCTATTTTCACTTGGTGTAAATAGATTCCATTGCTATTTCCACTTAGTGGTAAATAGTAACTAAGAAAATATGCTATTTACACTCAGTGGGTTAGGATTAGGCCCAGTACCGCATTACACGGAAACGGTACTGGGCTCCTAGCGTGCTCTTCAATTGCACCTCAAAGGCGCCAGCGCGCGCTGTAGCCTGTGTATATCATTTCATATCAAAGCGCAAAATAAACTACGAGCATGCAATGTCATGGAAATAAATACAATTTGGTTTCTCATAAATTCAGTTCGTGGTAAAATTTGAGGTAAAAGTCAGAAATACAAATGTTTTTTACATTTCTTCGAGCGTTTATGTATTTTGATTTTGATTAGTTTGACTTATCAGATTTAAAAAGCAACAAACAATGTTACAGACCAGCTGTAACTCTTTTATTTACTGGCCAAAGCCTATTTCACTCACATTTGCGGTCTGTCGAATGTTAATTTTGGACCTCGAGTATTATCCATGAATATATCTGCAAATGAATTTGCGATGAAAGTGACTGAGATTCTTTGATTTCCACCAGTTCTCTTGAACTCAAGAACTCCTACTGCAAAACAAAGCTATCAAAGCGCAAACAACTCAACCTTTCCCTCCTCTCACATTCCTTTGAAGAAGAATCACGCCTATCAACTCATTTTTCCCCACAGTTGAACATTGTGTACTTAGGGGCAATCGTCTAGGATTGTGATTGTGTTAGCAGCGTCGGATGTACAATACCGCAGAGAAGGGGCGGACAAAACCCTTTTTAATTACGAACGCTCTCTCAGGCACTGTCAGGCAGTCGAATGAAAGTCAGAGGACGAACTAACCCACAGTCTTAGTGTAATAGATTATGTAACGTCCCCTTGTTTCTCAGTTCTTTCCTCACTCTTTCTCTGTTGATGAGATCTGTTGACATTTCGCTCCCCAGCCTCTTAACTATTGACCGGCTAATTCCATTAAATCATACTTTGAAGTGCTGGAGAAGAGTTTCTCATCGTTCAAAACCCTCAGAGAGGCACGTTAATGCAGCTCTCACAGGCTCTGACATAAGACAGAGCTAAAAGTGCAAGCAAATCTGTGTCTTGCTCAGTATAGAGGACTAACACTGCTTCCAAATCTCAGTGTCTTGGTCAAGTCTAGATGTGTCAGCCGAGCAACTACCATTGAGATAAACTGGAATGCTGAACGATAACTTGCAAGAATTTTATTGGCCACCATAGAACTCTACACTGTCTTTAGCCAAGTCAGAAAGGAGACTGCTTTAAAAGGCCTACAAATAATACTCTCATGCTGAGGTGTCGCTTTTGGTGGAATACATTTATATTTTTAACATGTTCATTCTTACAAATGAGAAATGTGTTATATATTGTTGTGTTGTAATGTTTCAAATGTATTTTGGTTTGCATTTGTACCATTTAAAATGATGCTCAAAAAATACCAGTACATCTTATTGTTTCAGTTATGATTATATTTATTTACTTTTTTTGGTCAATCACCAACATCATCATCATCGTCATCACTTCCATACTTCCAATATATATTGAATTTTCTTTTTTTTTTCATATATACACACACATCAATATTGTATAAACACAAGTTCATATGTTGGCCTTCTCCTGTTTCTATAATATTGTGTCTTTTGTCTGAAAATAGTCATTAAAGAATTATACATCATTAGACTGTAGTGTATTGTGCTGGATGCTTCAGGCATGGGAGTGTCTTGAACAGGTGTGAACCTTTACAATGAGAGCTGAAGAAGAAGACTGACTCATATCAATGCTAAGAGCAGTTGAGTCCAAACATTGCACTAATCTTCATTTCTTTTCAAGCATGTTACAACAAACTGTTGCCAGGAACTAATGATATTACCTCTGAGTACAGCTTCTGGGAGAGCCAACAAAGACAAAAGGCAAAAAGAAACAAAAACCCTGGCAGAATATTCTCTCTAATACACTCTGAGCCTTCACATACTTTTTTATTGAAATTGATCGCTTTGCATTAAAAGGTAAAATATTCCTGATCACGTACTACATACCTGAAGCTCACAGAAAAGATCACTTTAAAACTAAAACATAATTCATTATGATTTGAAGTGACATCCATACACAATGGATGAATTTAATATATGTTCAGAATCCATAACTCTGTGTAATATAGCTGACTCACTCTACTGATTATGAAAGAAGAGCAAGTTAGTCAGTAGCGAGATCTGCAATGAAACCTGGCTTTCTGGATCACCTGTACTTACAGAAGACCATCTGACCTTGAGAAGCCAGACTCCTTTACACCTGGTTTTAACATGCACTTCATATCTGGATTGCAATCCAATGCTCCTCCAATGTGATCGGATATAGAGATTGGATGCATTTACACCTGGCTCTCAATGTATTCAAGTGCAATCCTATTGTGATCTGATCACTGAAATCGCACGTTAATGCAGGTGTACAGGAGGCCTGAGCGTTGCTATCTGACAGATGAGGACGCTCATACGTGCAGACGGTTGGCCAGCGCTCTGAGAGTAATGGGCAGGGAAACTGGCACTTCATCAAGTTGGCGACCACTGGGAAATCTCAGCCAGAGAAAGAGAGTGCAACGGAAAGATGAATGACTTCATTGCACTTTCTAAGATATTAAATGCTCTTTTTGTTCTTGGATTTTGTTCGGAGAGATCTCAGGAGCTCCTTTAGATATTCACAACCAACAGTTGCTTCACATACATTATTTTGACCAATTCATGGCCAAGTCAGGACACCTAGCCAAATAACAAGAATAACATAAAAGGTTGACTTGAATATGCTTAAAATAATTGGTGGAGTTCTGGAAGAATGTTTTATGGAGTGATGTGACTCAACTGAAACTTTTTGGACCCATGGATCACCAGTATACCTGGTCCACAATAGACGAGGCTTATGAGCAGAAAAACATTATTCCCATGGTCAAACACTGAAGTAGACTTGTCTTGTTAGGGGGTGCTTTACTGTTGCAGGAAGTTAAAATCTTGACTGTATGAAGTGCATCACAGTTTCTTTAAAGTATCAGGCCATTTTGGCAAAGATTGTGATGCCTTTGGTGCAGAGACTGAAGCTTGCTGATCAATGGACTTTCCTACAGGACAGCCATCTCAAAGTACACATCCAAATCTACTAAAGCTTGTTCAGGGATCGGTGGTAGAATGTTCTTGAGTGGCCTGTTCAGTCTTCAGATTTAAATTCCACTGAAAATATTTGGTGAAATTTGAAGACAGCAGTAGAAAAATGAAAACCAAAGATTATGAACTGAAACTGGAAGCTTTTCTGAATGGGCCTAGATTGCGGTAGATAGGTCTGAGAAGGTTCTAAGCACTTACTGGAAGTGTTAATGGGAGGTTATAAAGAATAAAAGATTCTACCCCAAATTTGACTTTTGGGAGTTGAAAAATTTTGCACATGAATGTTTAGAGCCATTTTTTCAATTTTACATTCTCAGGATCACTCAAATGCCTACTAATAAACTCTCTATAATAGTTTACTGATGACGTTGTTAAACTGTTTTCATGAAATAATGTTTTCGGTAGCAAAATGTCTTGCAGGTCAAGGGGGTCGAATATTTTTGATTGCAGCTGTATATGTAATAAATCATTAGAGCCAATTCGCCAGCCCTATTTGTAATGTAAGGAATGGTTCGAAGGCTCTCAACAGAAACTCTACTCTAGTTTTTGTTCATGTTTTTCCAGGGTGACAAAACTAGAAGATTGGTTTAACATATGAAGTAAGATGAAGCCAAAATATTAGCAATGGAAATCTGTCTCCAAATCCTCGAAATAGCATCTGATAGCACATATGAGATGCTATTCGCCTGCACAAATTGAGACCAAAAAATGCCTTACGAAACTGTGCAATGAGAAAAGCACAATATGCAGTGCAGGAGGGATCATCAGCACTGGCCTTTCAATGTGACTCATGTAATGATGAATCAGGAGAACATATTGCTCATGCGTGAGTATATTTATACCCTGTTAATCAGACAGGAGAGGATCTTGCTTACACTTTGGTGATTGGACAAAGCAAAAATGTATAAACCTGCATGCTAACACAGTGACAGGAACATAAAGAACTTTAAAATGAATAGCGATAACAGGTTTGTTGTGCAACTGGCAATTAATTGTCAGGTGTGGATACCAGAAGCTGGTGTGGGATAAATCATTGGCCCGGAGGCAGATGAGAACAAAAATAGAATTTCAAATTCCACAGAATTCCAACCCATTTATGTTTTTATCAGTAAAGCGATAAAGCATTTAAAAGGTGCACCTTTAAAGAAGTCATTCACCTCGAAGCGCTTGCTTAGGAGTGTGTGATAAAAAGGTTATTGAGTAATTCATACTAATGCACCAAGGCCTCACTCATGACAATGGCCATATTGAGGATGTGTAAATTCAATTTATAAAGCACAATCCTGTTCCAAAGAAAGCTGCAGCCATATCCACACACAATAGCAAAATGGGTGCTATCAAACCACCCGTTGGGATGAATCCACACTCGCACACATGCACACGTTGTTGTGAATAAAACATCCTGGGCATTGCAGATGGAGGACGGCATGCTTTCTTTCATTATGTGGCCACCCCAAGTGCCACCATGCCACCTGAATCTTTCTTTTTTTCACTCCAATCTCTCCACCTCCTCTCTGGTCTGACTCAGATACGTAACGGGTTCTCAGGAGAGACTGTCAGCCTGCCTGAACAAACAGCATCTTGCCCAGAGAAGCCCACCACCTGGTTTCTCCTAAAAATCCATGCAGGAAGAGTGGAGGACGGATAGTGCAGAGCGCTACGGGGAAGATCTCACCTCTCACGCATCCCAGGATCAGACTGAAACGGCACACACCAGGCCCTCGATGCTTTCCAAACTTTGAAAATACATTTCTGGATGCGAGTGTCGGAATTTCATTGCTTATTTGCGGAGCAGCTGGTGTTCTGTGAAAGATCCAAAAATTAAGGGGTTTGGATTTGATGAAAAATTCCACTCAATTTAATTCACTGAATAGTTTTCATGATACAGACCTTCTCAACCACAAGTGCAAATTAAGAGAAACATTAATAGGCTAAATCATACACCATCGTTAAAAGAACAGTTTTTATTTTTTTATTTTTTTTTTTGAAACTGTTTAAAATAAATAAATAAAGTGTCGGTGAAAAATGTTAAATAACTTTTTTCTAAGTAATGTATTTCTGTGATGCAGCGCTGTATTTTCAGCATCATTACTCCGGTCTTCAGTGTCACATGATCTTCAGAAATCATTCTAATATGCTGATTTGCTGCTCAAGAAACATTTCTGATTATTATCAATGTTGAAAACAGTTGTGCTGCTGAATATTTTTGTGGAAACCATCATACATTTATGTTTTAATGATTCAGTTCAATTTGATGAATAGAAAGTTCAAAAGAACAGCATTTATTTGAAACAGAAATCTTTTGTAACATTATAAATGTTGTTACTGTAACATTACTTTAAGATAATTTTAATGCATCCTTGCTGAATAAAAGTATTAATTTCTTGGTAACACTTTAGAATAGGGAACACTAATTCACTATTAACTACGACTTTTCCCTCAATAAAGTCCTAATTTGCTGCTTATTAATAGTTAGTAAGGTAGTTGTTAAGTTTAGGTATTGGTAGGATTGGAGATGTAGAATAAGGCATTAATATGCGTTTAATTAGTACTAATAAATGGCTAATATTCTAATAATATGCATGATAATAAGCAACTAGTTAAGAGACCCTAAAATAAAGTGTTACCAATTTCTTTCTAAGATAGATAGATAGATAGAAATAAATACTCACAAAGTACAAATTAAGCCAAAAAACAAAACAAAAAACAAACAAAAAAAAACACATACCATCCACAAATTATATACCACCATTTTTTTTTTATAGATAGATAGATAGATAGCTAGATAGATAGATAGATGCTTATGGGTAAATACTAAAGAACCATCTGTCTAAGTGTGGATGGAATTTTGGGGAGGAATTGAAAACCCAGTGATTCGAACAAGATCTGGTCTGACGCTTGTCAGTACAGCACCACCTCCCAACACTGGTGATTCGTCTGGCAGCTGAATGAAACGAGGGTGTTCAGGAGCACTGAGTAATTGCAGAGGAGGGGGGCATTGACTAGGATAATAGGGCAAAAATAATGCCCCCCGGCCCCTAAAGCTATCAGCCGCCCGTGGCAGGCCTCATTGAGCGGGCTCAGAGTGCGGGGGCGAATATTTCAAGGGCTGATCGTTAAAAGCCTTCGATTAGTAGCGCCTCTTTAATATCAATTATCGGTTGATATTGGTCAGGGGGCAAGGCATGATGAAAGACCCACCAGGGTCACCATAAAACACAATGAGGAGTAATATTTCCCATTTTAACCCGCTTATGAAGGGTCCCCCACCCGTCATCAAATCGACTGCCTAACCAGCGCCGCCCATCCCCGACAAACAAACAGTGGCACGGTTCTCCTTTCACGGCTCAGTGCTCGCTGAAGCGTAGCCTCCTCTCCTCCTGCCTCTGTCAGCACACGTTCATCCCGTCTGCACATGTGAGTGACATTAAATGGGTCTCGCGCGGGGCTTCTGAGATGCCAGCCGGACCGTAGACAAAGTCATTTCCATTCCCTGTAGTTTTCCTCGTCTTCTCACCTCACGGTAATTTCCCCCATTTGCATTTTGCCACAACCAAACATCCCAATCGTCTCACCGCATGACACGCTCGCCGTGCGTTCGTTTCTACGCCGCAGCCGTGTCCTGTCTAACAAGAATATATAGTTCCATTAAACCCTAGCTGATGAAAATGATTATTTAATCATTTTATTAAGCCGCTTTAATTGAAACGGTGTGATAAATGTTTGAGAGGGGCCCTGTGAGCGGAGAGGGTTAATTGGGAGCTCGTGTGGCGTGGTTCACCTTGACTGCTTTCTGTCGGATGGAGACGATCAGGTGCCAAGCTGATGCAGCACAGACGGTCGTTCAAGGCCAAAAACCTCAAATACTCTTGTCCAGAGCATCTTTAAAGACACACTGGACCTCTCAAACAAGAAGCGCTGTGTATTTCTGCAGATTTCAAAGGTTACAACATCATCAGAGGCTTTTTCTTCAGGCGATTTATGAAAAGGGTTCGTTATGAGTCACACTCCCAAGAACATGAGGTAGATTTTAATGATTTTCAGGAGTATAGAACAGTCTTTGTCGAAAGCATTGGATATATGTGTCCAAAGTTCAGAGTGGTTGTCAGGGCATTGCTTATTTGTTCTAAGCGGTTGTCATAATGGTTGCAAAGTAAATATAATTTTGTTAAATCTATAATATTTAAGTCATTTTAAAATAAAACAACACATGGCCATAATGTGATACTTTATATTGAACTAAAATAAAGTTATGTCATTGCAAACAGAATACAATGAAGTGGTTGTTTTGCCACAAAGTGGAGACAGTTCTGTTCATAACAGTAGATGACTGATGGGAAAAGTGACAGATACAAGAAAACAAGTGAAAAATGAGTGTGAGATTTCCCATCCTGAAATTTTGTCCCAGTCCTGCCCTGTTCTACATGGTGGTTGTTCAGACTTGATACATTCATTATCTAACACAATTTTAAATGTAAGTTATTTTGTATTAATGTGTCAGTATGATGTGAGGTCCAGTCCCAGTGTGACACTAAACAGGCAGTAATAACGGGTACTTTTTACTTAAGTAAATCTCAGAGCCCATACTTCTTTACT
This sequence comes from Tor tambroides, assembly GCA_021397915.2. Taxonomy (NCBI): domain Eukaryota; kingdom Metazoa; phylum Chordata; class Actinopteri; order Cypriniformes; family Cyprinidae; genus Tor; species Tor tambroides. The sequence goes on along the minus strand of JAFVLL020007879.1, from coordinate 24,035 downwards.
TTAACTTGAGTAAAAAAGTGTAGTCAGTACTTCTACTTTTACCAGAGTATTTTCAAACATGAATATCTGTACTTCTGCTTGAGCGAAGTGTGTAACTTTGCCATCTCTGACAATAAATCACAATTATTATTATTTATTTATTTATTTTCCCATCCATTTTAGATTTCTTAATTGTGACTTCATGGCTTGTGGCATAAGTGAAGCCTTCTTCTTATAAATGCACAAAAAGTTTTTTTTTTTTTTTATATTGTAATTGCAGCTTTATATCTCACAGTTGTGGCAATTATTTATTTCACAGAATTGCGACTTAATTTTTTTATATCTCACTTTATTTCTAAAACTTAATTTTAAAAGGAGCTATTTAAGTGTATGTTGGTTTTCATATTTCATATTTTTATTTTTATTTATTTTTCTTAAATTTATAACCTTAAAGTCATAGTTAACTAAAAAAATAATAATAATAATTAAAAAAAATAAAAAATAATAATACATCATTTTCATTAATTCATCAGTCATCATTTACTCACCTTATTTTATTTTATTTTATTTTATTTATTTTTTAATCTGCAGATTGTTTTCAGCATGCAGTGGATCAGTGGGTTCCAATGTTATTTGGGACCCAACGTTCATTGCAATATCTTGGAATATCTTATTTTGTGTTCAGCAGAAGTCATACAGGCTTGGAATAGCATGAGGGTGAGTAAATGATGAAATTTTCATTTTTTATGACAAGATATCCTTTTAAGCATAAGCCATAGCAGTGCTGCAGCTTAGTGAGCACCGGTAATGAGCAAACGAACAGAAGCCAGATTACTAACAAATAGCCGTGAAACACATTTATATTGGCTTCGTGGTTTTATGTAAAAAGGAAGTGATTGAGGTAATGGCCATTCATATAATATATCAGGCTTCACATAACTACTGGTCTTCTTTCTTCTCCTGCTTCCTGATTGGCTCCTGTTGCAATCTATTGATCCAATGGGAACTACTTATCATAATTCTCTGGATGGATTTCCAACTTCCATTAAAGGGGGAATGCAAAACGTGCCCGCTTCAATGTTTGTGTCAGTGTAGTTGATGCGATGTCCTTCACAGCCCAACACAAATAATTTGTATTGTAGGAAACTGAAAAAAAAAAATATATAAAGAAAGCATCTTGGGCTGCTTTGAAACTGATTAGAAGTAGCGCTCGAGGACGAGATTAGACCGGTGCGAGATAAATCTTTGTGTTGATACGTATTTCTCTCGTTTTTTCTTCTTTCCACCCTTGTTTTCTTGGTGAGGTCGAATTAGCATCAGAGGCGCAGACAGGCTTCCCGTCCTCTTTGTTGTCTGCCGTTCCTCTTTGACTCTCATCGCCAGTGTGGATTCCCATTGTGCGATTCCGTCTTTAATGATAAGTGACATTAAAAAAGGATAAGCGCTTTTCTAGTCAATGACTAACCGAGGGTCATCCTCCCCAAACAGGAACCACCTTTGCTCCCATAGAGCTTAATGAATACGCTAATCCTGATAACTATCAGAAACGGGAGGCCATTTTCCTGCCAACAAACGTCTTTTTCTGCGTTATCCATGGGTTGGATGAAAGAAATAGCGAGTGACCGGGAAGAACTGAAGAGAAGCTTTCATGAATAATGAAATGAGAGGAGGAGAGGGGGCAATCTCTCATTCAACGTGCCTTATTACACAGATAAAGTGCCTTTTGAGGTGCATTCTAATGCGCCAATATAATGCGAAACATGAATGGAGTAAGAGGGATAATCGCCAGTTCTTCTTTTCATGTTCTGGTGGAAGGACAAGCACTGAGACTCTTTGTTCTCTGGAATGGCGGGGCGCGGTTGAAGAAAAGCGTCTCTGATTTTAAGGATATGTTTAATAGACTGTGGGGGATAGCTGTCATGTCAGGAGAGCATCCCTGCATGCAGTTTAGCGGCGGGGACGTCGCTGTTTTGTGCTTGCTCTACACAGCAAGGCATCTCGTGTGTTGAAGTTGGCGTCGTTAGACACGGAGCCGAGGGTGGGTGGTTTAGGTTACGTGTTTGGAATCAGCCTTCTGACTATGAATAGAACAATGACTGGAGAGAGAGAGAGAGAGATGAGTAAGGGAGGATGGTTTGTTTCTGTGTGCATACATGAAGTATGTTTTTTGGAGGGTGTATTTTATGCTTATGGACTGCAGAAATGGTTCACACCAAGAAGGATAACTAAAAAGATAACTATAGCGTCCACACCAATGGACGATAGTGTTCTGCTTAATCTAAACTATTTTAGCATCTGCTGCTTTAAATACTCAAGCTCTTTAATGTCAAGTGCATTCTTTGGCTATCAATGTTTTTATTGTTCATCAGCTGGAAACTAAAAAGTGATTCCAACTATATCGTTTCCTCTGTGTCAATATCGTTACTGTTGTAGGGTGGATTTACCTAGACTTTAGTGTAACGTCTCTAGTCCAAATAATGAGAAAATCCAAAAAGGTTAAAAAAACACAAAATGTTTAATGAACAAAACAAACTCAGGTTATCCACAGACGAGAAAGCAAACAACAATACCTGACAATGAAACTAAGGGATCTAAACTGCTTTAATAAATAAAACTATGAACTGAATACAAACAGGTGTGATCTAATTAATCTAACTAGCTGGTGGCGGGAAAATGAGAACAAAGGAAAAAGTAAACAAACTAAAAGTCCTTGAAAACGAAACCAAAACAGACATACTGTATTTTGACAGGAATGAAAATGAGGCTGTGAGGGACTGAAGTGCAGTGCATTTGATGGATTGTACTGTTGTTTAACAACATACTGGTTGTACAGCTGATAAAATGTCGTTCTGAAGAAGAAAAAAAAAAATCAGTAGACAAAAACTACATAAAATAGTTTTGAAAGTGGTGGTTTGTGACAATGACGTGATCTAGGAGCTTTATGCAGTGCGTGCCATTGTACGAGTGACAGCCTCATTTTCATCCATATTAAATTCAATATGTCATCTAACCTGATTAAAGCCTATTAGAATGATTATTAATGGGTTTATGGTTACAGTTATCATCTGTGAGCCGTAAGTCTGTTCTAAAACTATCAAGAAAGCATTTCTATGATCACTTCTATAAGTTCTAAGATACCTAATTTTCTGTAATTTAATACCAAAGTAAGAAAACACAAGTATAGTGTTATAAATGTACATTAAACTTTTAACTGAGCATATGCATCATCATAATCTGTGAAAAGTGTCTATTATTTATTTTTGCTTATTAGACCATGTGTCTTTAGCAAAGCAACATACTAATGTCTTGTAGTTTATGAGAGAAAGAATGCATTTTTACTATGACATCAAGAAGTAGCTAAGAAGAAATGAACATTATTTTGACTTCATAGACAAGAAAGGTATTCAAAGTGTTTGTTATAGGTGAATATTTTGTATTGAATGCAAAAAACTGCATGATAATTATGGTTTATACTGTGCATCATATTACTCTTAACCACAGAACGAAGATGAAAGCACACTTTCTCATTTCCATTCAGCGCATATTGAGTAAACAGGGTCATGGCAATGAACTGCACTTCTCGAAGGTACGGCACATACGTCGTTTTCCTTCTCAAAATACTTTTATGAAAGCAAAGGCACAATGCATGTTGCATTTTAATAGCTGAACTTTTGTCAGAATGAAGTTTAATGCAAGAATAATAACTGAAATGTCCTTGCCGTGTTCGCAGTACTTATTTCAATAGTACTGTGTCGCCACTGTCATTTTAAAATAATGAAAACCAATGACTGCAGGCCTTGACGCATCCAACAATTACACACCATATAATCAGAGAAACAAAGCAAGAGTGACTTTGTTGTTGTGTTTCAACAAATAAAGTCATAATTAATTACTGACAACATTAATCCAGATTTTGGAAGGAGCAATGTCACTACAGTTCAAGGAAAGAGGGCTGGAACCAGGCTGTTCGTACGGTTCGTCTGAAAGCACCTGTCCACAGTTAACACCCTGCAACCATACATATCCATGTGTCTGCAGCTTCTGAGGTTTACAGGGTTTTGAAATAGCAATAATATAAAATAAAATAAATTACTGCATTTTTTAAAATAATTTAAGTCAAATAAAATTAATAAAATCATTTTGCGGTTTATTTATTTATTCGTTCATTTTATTGTATTACATTTTTTTTCTTTATTTTATTTTTATTTTTCTTTATTTTTCTTTATTATTATTATTATTATTATTATTATTATTATTATTTTATTTTATTTTTTAAATTGAGTTGGTGAATTTAGGTTTTCCAATTCAAGTCCTGGTGAAAACAATCTGATGTCATAGTTATATTTATAAGCATTACATGTACATTATACATACAATAGCAGATAATATTACAGTTGGTCAGAACTGTCTACTTCCTTTTCTGTATACCATCGCGCCATCTAAAAAATCACTTTTGTCGGCAATGAGCTTCCGTATGAGCCACAGATCTTAACGTTGGTATACATCGTCATCCCCCAATGATCAGTTTTTCGAAGCAAAGATTAATCCAGTCAAATGAAGCACCGGCGGGTTTCATTGACCCAGAGTGGAGATGCAATATCTCATAAAAACAACTCTGTACTGTGTTACGATAACCATCCAAACAAGCCGCTTTGCCGGTGTTGTATCAATTGATTCGGGCTTAGAGCTCATTTATCAGTTTGTGAGCTGCCTTCAGGTCAAAGAACAGAGAAACCACAGACTGGAGGAGAGGAAAGGAGAGATATTATTAATTGGGAACGCTGCTGTTCTTTTGAATACAGAAACTGAAGGGTGCATGTGTTTTGTTTTTGCATGCATTGATTTTTTGCCTTCATTTCACTCTCTCCTGGTGTGGCGGGAGGAGCAAACGACAGACACAGTGGGTGTGGCGTCAGGCCTCGGAGAGGCTGTTATTAAACAAAAATATCAAAATAAAGTGTCCAGGGGGAAAAAGTGTCCAAATAAACGGGGAATCTGGTGTCCTCGTTGTGCTGCAGGGTTTGTGAAGGAGGGCAGTGTTCAGGAAGCAAGGGTCCAGGTAAGGGGCGGAGTCCGGTGGCCGCACGCTGGCCCTCTCGGCCGGGCGCGAGTGGCGGCGGCTTCTCTTCAGCGGCTTCGTCCATCTTCTGGCCGCGGCACTTCCGGGGGACTCGACGGCCTGGCATCCTGGCCCGTCAGCCGTCTAACAGGTGCTGGCTTTCATCCGGACTGCGGGTCCGGCAGCTCACGTCTCCGGTGGTGCGGGAATCCCTCAACGCTCCCTTCCTGGACCCCCGAGGACACCAGCGTGCATGCACGGGGAAGAGACCGGTCTCTCGAGGAGAGGCGCGCTCGGTATTTAAACGGCGGCGGTGATGAGGCCCTATTCAATTCAGGTGTGCCTCATCACACGCCACCAGACCGGGCTAGTTTCAGCGCCTCTCCTCTCTCACACGCCCACTCCCGTCGGGAGCCTGGTGAAGGGCGGCGAATAAGGGACGGGGTGGTGATGACAATAAGGGGGGAGGCAGCCGACTCGTCATACCTGAACAAACATGAACATGTTCACTCTTTTTTGCTCTCCTGGAGCAGTTATATTTTATTTTCAGAGGCTGAGAGGGGAGCCTGAGCCCTGACAGCTGTCATCTAATTAATCACAACAATCAATGGATGCTGCTTGGCTGGATTTGTGCTGTGAGCTACTGTGCACATGCCAACACCTGTTACCCAAGCAAGAATACTAGCTAACTGCATACTGAACACCATATACTGCATACTGTGTACTATTTCAGTATTAAAAGTAATGTCAACAATGCATTAAGTAACTGTAGCATGTTCATATGATCTCGTTATGTGCTTGTTCAATTCAATAAAATAGTACTTAAAAGAATTCAAAATTCAATTAATCAACAAATTAATAACCAAAAGTAATAAATGAAAATAATTCATCAGAAGTTTGATCGGAAGCTTGTTTTCACAAGCTTCTCGCTTTTTTTTCTTACAATTCTGAATTTATATCTCACAACAACAACAACAAATCTATGAACTTAAAATTGAGATTTTTTCACATAATTGTGCTAAAAAAACAAAACAAAACAACAACAACAACAAAACATCTAAATTACAAGATAAAAAGTCACAATTACCTTTGTAATTTTCCGTGGTGGAAACGGGCTTCCATAAATTCCATTCCAGACGGTACAGACATTCATAATGTTACAAAAGATTGCAATTTCAAATAAACTGGGAAAATTAAAATTAAATCAGTTTCCACAAAAATATTCAGCAGCACAACTGTTTTCAACATTGATAATAATCAGAAATGTTTCTTGAGCAGCAAATCAGCATATTAGAATGATTTCTGAAGATCATGTGACACTGAAGACTGGAGTAATGATGCTGAAAATACAGCTGCAGATCACAGAAATAAATTACAGTTTAACACATTCACATAGAACACAGCTATTTGAAACTGCAATGGTATTTCACAATATTACAGTTTTTATATTTTGATCAAATAAATGCAGCATTGGAGAACAAAAGAGACTTCTTTCAAAAACATAAAAAAAAACATACCAACCCCAAACTTTTGAAATGTAGTGCATATGCATCGTTAAATTCCATGTCAGAGAATTCACAGTAAAAGTGCACATTATATGTAAAACATACTGTAGAAATAGCGTGAGTACAGTCGTTTGGAAGCATAATGTCATGTGTTCATGTTTGCATCATATACCGTATGTGTTTCTCATTGCATCCATCAGTAGAGACAAACACTTCCAGCTGTATTTTGAATAACATTATTTCAGGGATGCATGCTTGAGGTGAATGTGTTACAGCGCTCTGCATTTGTTGCTATGGTGATGTGTTTGATGTGATTTCGCTTGTTTCATCTGAACATCTCTCAAGGTGAGAAGTCAATATATCATCTCAGTGACACGTCAGAATCAAACAGCTTCTGGTCTCTAGCCATCAACAAGACTGGACTAAACTAGGAATAAACCTACTAAATTCATTACAGAGCTCAGATCTGAGGGCTGGACATCAACACTGCGGGTTATCAGTTGTGTTAAGATGAAACTCACAGATGTAGAGGCTGTGGTGTGTGAGGCAGTGATGTGTTGAAGTCTTGGAGCGTCTCACCTATGCTCTGCATGAATGCCAACTTTATAATTGGTCTTGTTGTGAATTCCCACTGCTCAAAGCAGACTCATTTGGCCAGGTGGCCATGCTGAAATATAATGTTTAATGAAATAGCCGGATGTTTGATGGAAGTGTGCATGTTTATGCATGGCTCTGTAGAAGAGAATGACTAGATTTTTATATTTTACGGTGGTCCCTGACTGTGCATTCCTCATTTGTAGCTGTAGCTCAAGTAGAGCATGATGCCAGCAATGCAAATATGGAGTTCAAGTCCCAGTGAAAACAAGCTGAAAAATGTATATTTGGATTTTACAATGTACTGGATAAATGGACTTGTAAATGCTTGGCAAGGCGTTGCAATACTGTTGCTAAGATGTTCTGAGTGGGTTTTAAAATGTTGATATAGTCTGGTGGTGGAAAAGTGTTTGGTGCTTCATATTTCAGTATCATCCGTTTTTGAGGTTTAGCTGGCTTAGTTAATATTCATATAGCCTTTGTCTGGCTATATAGTTATTTCAATAACAGCTGCAGGTAGACCTTTGTATTGAGGATAGCCAACAGTCAACTTAGATGTATGAACACATGTCTAGTTTCACTGCAGCCAGAATATGAAAGTACTACTTGTCTTTAACCGCACATACATTTAAATGCAAGCTTTTTATTGTTTTAAAAACATTATAAGAAGAAGTGGAAAGTGTGCTGTGATTGTGGGTTGATTTTCTTAGAGCAGAAGCTGACAATAGACTCTCTGTCTGTGGTTCTTCTCTGGAGAAATACTCGCAAGTGATTGTGACCTACTGTAGGTCTGAGGTCTGGTTTCTGGTCACATTATATTACACTTGCTCATGAGCGGTTCTCTAAAGCAGAACCACAGACAGGAAAACAACCTGTTGTCTACTGATATTCCAGTAAAATCAACCCAAAACCCACTTTTCTCTGGTTTCTGGTCACATTAGAGACAATCGTGTCTTGTGTATGTTTTTGTGTGCATGGATGAGCCAACCACAAGACAAACAGGCCTATTTCTTTCCACAAACTCATAACTGAGCTGCTTCAGAGGTTTCCATTCTCATTTAACTGCCACTTCTTGAAATTTCTTCATTTCTTTGCTTTTTTTTTTTTTTTTAACTGTCTGGTATGGAAGCCCGTTTCCCCTACTGAATAAAAAATGTGAAAAAAGGTAACCGCAACTTTTTATTTTTACCGCAATTGAGAGTTATAAAGTCAGATTTGTGAGATCAATTCTGAGAAAAAAAATGGATTTCGAGAATTAGATTCCTCAGAATTGGACTTTGAGTTTCTCACAATTATGAGAAAAGTCAGAATTTCGAGACATAAACTCGCAATTGTGAATCAAAAAGCCAAAATTGCGAGAAAAGTCAATTGCAAGAAAAAAAGTCAGAATTGTAAGACAAACTCGCAATTGTTGGATAGTTGGAACTGCAATAAAAAAGTCAGAATTGTGAGATATATGACTCTCAGTTTTGAGATTTTAACTCATGGTTCTGAGAAATATAGTCAAAATTGTGAGCGATGAACTCACAATTGAAAATGTCAGAATTGGAAGATAAAAACTTGCTTTTGCAAGAAAAAAAGTCAGAATTGTGAGTTTAGTTCTCACAGCTCTGAGAAAAGTCAAAACCCCGATATAAATTAGCAATAGAATATAGATAACTACAAAAAAAAAAAAAAATAAATAAATAAATAAATAAATAAATAAATTATAAAAAGTCACAATAAACTTTTTTTTTAAATTCTTTTTTAATTCAGTGGCAGAATCAGGATTCCTAGTCTGGGACACATGCGAGGGTCTCGTTTCACAGAGACATATTCTCTGTCATGCTGTAAAAGGATTTGTTTTTGTGCTCATTTGGTTTCTGCTATCTCAAAAGGGTAATTTTAGATGGGGGAAGTCTGGAAGAGGATGAGTTGCCAATTGAGTTTGGCTGGAATCAAATTAAGACTTGGACACTTTGGCTAATTGCAAATTACAAAACCTGGAGCATGTGTAGAGAGCTCAAGTGGGACTTGAGTCCTCCTACCATTTTTTATTCATCATTAGTTCAAAGGAACAAGCCAAGAAATCTCATGAATGATTGGCATCTCCCAATGCAACGAGATGCGTGCATTAAATCCAGGCATGGATGCCTGTGAAGTGACTTGTAGAACTTGTGCTGTGATGCAGACTGGAAATGTATAATTATTCAGACAGGAATATCGACACAACTAAGCAAACATAAAAATGTCATTGTCTTTACTGAATCAAGTGAATACCAAAGAGAGCACTGTACCTAAATAAGAGACATGTTTCCAAGGTAACGTTGAACCTGTTTCCTTGCATTCTGAAGTAACCGAGAGAATCATATTCATTTCACATTGTAATCACAGCTGACAAGCTCCAGAAAAATCAAGAAGAGCACCAACTATAGCCAACTCTTTTAAAGCCATATGAGAGATTTGTGCGAGGAACCTAGAACAACACAATTTTTGAACAAGCACAAATTAGATTCCAGCAAGGCTGTGCAAAACTCAGAATTGAAGAATTGCTTCCCTTTCTCAAAATATTAGCTCAAAAACATTAATTATACATCAGTCATGGATCTTTTATTTGTTTATTTATTTATTTTATTTATTATTTTTCTTTTCAGAACCTTTTTAGTTGGATGTTCATCTGTCATTTTTTAAATGTTACAACTTATTTTAGAATGTTTAGAGAACATTCAACAGTAGCATTCCCATAATGTTTGCAAAATGATCAAATGGAATGTTTCCTTGCTATTTGCATAACCAAGAAAAAAATAAATAAAAAGAAAAAAATTATAATATTTAAAAAACTGGACATTTTGAACATTCAGAGAACATTTAGAAATAACGATTTCATAACTGAAATACTAAACATACATGTTTTTGTTAGCTGGGAACAAAGGCTTTGTCAAGCTAAAATTAAAAGCTTGTCTTGACTTTTGTCTTGCTTTTCTAGTAAAACATAAATTCAGTTTTACTTTTACACAATTCTGCATCCTGTTTAAGATTCAGGAAGAGAACTGGGATTTATTAGGCATTTTTAACTCTGTTCTAAATGGATTCCAGAGTTTTGGCAGAGAGGTAGATTATCTGTGAGTGGTGACTTCAAATCCAAATGGACAACTTTTGCTGAAATGTAATGAAATTGGTTTGCTTTATCACTGAAAATGGTTAACTGCTGAATGATTTGTTTCTCTGAAAGTCATACCAGATAATACTTACCCATTTACATGGTAAATTAATGACTTAAAACACGATCTGATGTATGCGAGAGAAGCAAACTGTGACCCCAAAGACTCAACGTGCCACGGGTGTTTGGATGAGAAAATCCTCAAACAAAAGAAGGAATGGCACACTTTGGGAAGATGAGGAAGGCATTAAGGAAACAAAGAAGTTTAACAACCCTGACAAAACTAAAACCAAACCTGCCGCTGTGACGTTTCAGCAGGAAGATGGACAGTGGTGGAATCTGAGGTCTTGTGATGTTTATCAAGCTTCATCCAGCATTCATCCTGGACCACATCACCACGAACCTTTCCCTCCTGCCATAATGCAATTTCTCCAAAAGTAGCTCCTGAACAACACTGGCCAGCTAATCTCACCATATGGACGGACTGATAGACGCTAAGTGGCTTGCTCAAACCTTTCTGGCAAAAAAATAATTGTAATTTATGACTCTGAAACAGCTGCTTCGCATCCTTTTTTGTCTCGCGATGGATATGAGATGGCGTATCACGTTTCCCGGCCATCTCCTTCCTAATCAAATCGCAGGAATGGTTCCAGACCCCCAACTTTCACGACAGGCTTGGACTCTTTGAGCATTCAATGCAGTAATGTTTTTAATTGAACTAAGAAGTGGCTCGTGGCTGGACCAAGAGGCCCTGCTAATGAAAGTTTATGTGACGTGTTGAAAGCATTGCCCCATTAGTGGGCTGATGGCAGACCCTTATTCGGGTTTGTGGACGTCATAAAGCAAAGGAACAATAGGAGAACATCTGCTCCTCAAGCCTCCTAAAGGTCTCAGACTCAACAGCCTATTGTCTTAACACCTGTGTGGAGGTTTGAGTTTGTAAAGACTTAACTTAGTTATAGAGTTTCCATACAGTGACAGTGATGTAAATAAGGCACTTTTAAATCTATTTTATTTCCCCAAGTCATTCATTCATTCATTCATTCATTCATTCATTCATTCATTCATTCATCCATCCATCCAAACTCCACTTTCCATCCAAACTCCAATTTTAATTGTTCCGGACTCTCTTTTAATGATTAAATAAAATGTATTAGTTAAAAAGCATTTTTTAGGGCCCTGTGAAAGACGTTTTATTTTTTCTCTATTTATTTATTTATTTATTTATTTATTTATTTATTTATTTATTTTCATTATTATTATTATTATTATTATGGTATTTTCTGGTATTTTCTGGTAATCAAATGATGGCATAAAACATTAATTTATCTTTCAATAAAATGAAAATTAAACAAACCCTGTATTAATTTATTTATTTATATAAAAAGTGCTGCACAACAGGTTTACTGTTAAAATTAAAACATGAAAGAAGGTTTGTCTAATATTCCTTAAAAATAAAGTTTAATAATAATTGTATTATTATTAATAGTAGCAAGATGTACATTCTACTTTACAATAGATATTTCTGTCACAATTTCCTCAAGTTAAACCAAACTTTTATTTTGACATGTTGCTATGAAGAGTTTTGTTAGTGTGTGTGTGTGTATGATATGGCTGTAGTTTTTCTCAGATAAAACTGTAAACTGCTTATGAAGGGACACTCAGAGCAGTTCTGGAGATATTATTCATGTATTTATGTCTTCATGCATGCTGAAGTAGGTGAAACCACACATTTGTGCACGCAGAACATGCAGGATTCATATTAAAATATTCTTTTTGCAGTTTAATATTCACAGACACTAGTCCATATCACCATTTGATTTAAGTTTACTGACTTACTTTTGATTTATTCATTCAAAATCTGGCTACTTCCGTGACATTCTGCATTATACAGTAAATTCCATTTTTATGACTGGATTTTGCGATTCAGTTCACGTTTTCCTCATCCCGGAAATCATAGAGACCTATGTAAATAAATGCACTCTTTATTTGTAAGTAGCAAACAGAATATGACAGATGAAAATAAGCAGAGTTCATGACTGTGTGCAAACACCGGAAAGTGTCGGCATGCCAGTGTCAGTTTTGCCATAACACCTTAGCTGTTCATCAAGCCGATAGTGGCAGTGATGTGTACCTGTCACCCGCGTGTCTATTAATATCTAGCGTGTGTTGCGTGCGACTATCTGCCGTTGGAACGAAAGCTGAGGTGTCATCTAGTGAAAGACAGTCACTCTATCTCTTGGTACCGGCCCAGTTTCACATAGCTCCTCAAACAAGATTAGCATTTGTTAGCGGGGTATTTATACCGAGTGTCAGCCCGCTAAATCCATAACCCCATGCTTCTGCTCTGTGGGGAGGCTGGAATTTGAACACCTGTGTAACTACAAGGACAGAGCTGAAACCCATCCGTCAAAATAGCTTATCGCTAATTCCAAGCAGGACGCTTCAAAGACATCTAGAGTCACCGATTGACAGTTAGCTTATATTTATACACTGAGGTCTGGACCATCACAACAGCTTCAGAGTTCACTAAAGAACTGTTTCTGGCAGTCAGTCAGTTTACAAATAGCCACTATTAAAGGAACAGTCCCTCAAAAGACTTTGATTAAAAATGCAAAATAACCAAACTTTCTGAAATAGTGCAAACTAATTTGTTTATGTTGTTTTAAGCATAAATCCAAATGCAACTTAAGTTTAAAGTTAAAGTTAATTTAAATTAAAGTTAATTTACTCACCTTCATGAAGCATTGTTTTATATTGTTTTATTTATATACTATTGTTGTGTTTAATAATTTTTTGAATTAGCATTTATTTTTAGATGTTCGGTTTTCATTTGAATTAATTTTATTTTGTGCTTTTACCATTTTATTATCAGTTTTTAAATATTTTTATTTAGCTTTAATTTATATTTAATTAAGTTTTAATTTTCAGTAATTTTATGACTTCAAATTCAGCTTATTTTATTTCAGTTAGTTGTCAATGCAACTTTGTAATTTTCAATTTTACTTTTTTTCTTGAATCTATCTAATATTTATATTTTATTTTATTTCAGCTTTAGTTTTAGTTTTAGTTACCAATAACAACATATGACTTGCCAATGACAACCCATATGACTTGCTTGTACATTTTAAACAATGTCCCAATCACTGTTGTCCATGAAATAGCAATGCATGTGAACTAGGGAGTTTGAGCTTCAGCAGAATTGCAAAAGCAGCATAAAATATCATAAAACTGATCAATAGATTTCTATGACATATTCCAAGTCTACATAAGTCATTTGATAGCCTAACAGGCCAAAATCTAATTTGTTATTTGCTGACAATCTTTATTAATCTCAATTATCAAATGTGTGAGTAACCCCAAGAATCACTGGATCCAGATCATTGGGTCAGTCTCATTCATGAATGAATCCCTCAGACCACCTGGATATACTGTACACCTGTATATGAGCTCTGGTGTGATAATGACAGGCAGAGATTCGAAAGTTAACATCAAATCCAGGTAACAAATTTAGATTATAAAAACGTTGTGCACATTGTTTTGAAATGTGTCTAAATTGTTTAAATATCCAGTTTTCTTGTCATGATTATAACATTATGTAAAGGTTACAAAAACAGTGAGTACACATGTAAAGCTGTAACTTTTCAAAAGCTTCCTTCTTTCCTCTTCACAAATTACAAAGTTAGCACAGCTCTGGTGTAGTTTTTCTAGACAGGACATTAAGTTTACAAGCCATATTTAAGTTTAAAAGCCTGAAGTAAATTAAAGTGACCTCACACACTCAAGCTAAGTTTGTTTTTTGCAGACACTGCTGCCACAGTAAATCAGGTTTATGTTTCTGAAGTCATCATCCTGCTTCGCTTTACACAAACAAGCCTCATATTACAGAAGCGCTGCAGAGGCCAGTGGCATTTACTGTTCTTGGCACTCGTGAGTAAACATCACTGTTCTAATACCTGTGAGTGTATAATATATGGAAAACATACAGGCCATTATGCACGGTTTGTCTGGAGAGTACAGACTGCAAAGTCTGAGGCCAATTTCTGAAGATCTCTTGCTCTTATCATGTCAAAGCCCGTATTTCATATTAAAATCAGACCTGAGGGCTGTCAGGATCTCAGTATTGGAAACAGAGACAGGCCGCAACACTTTTTTTTAATCTCTTTGTTGGAATGCTAATTCAGGCTGCTTAAAAAGAGACGCAAGGCTTGATACAAATACATCTCTTCATCGACAGATCTCGGCTAGTCGTGTGACTATACAGTGATGACATGAGAAATATACCATGCGACTGAATTATAACCTTATTCATACTTTAGTGTTTACCAGTGTGGTGTAAAATTCAGTACTGAATAATAATTTGCACTGAATTGGCCACATTCACAGTATGTTTACTGAAAAATAAAATATTATTCTTATTGACTATATAAATCTGCATATCAAGTACATTTCTCTTTAGTAAATTACATTAGTAAAGTAAATGAGCCTTTTCCGCTCCTAGGCTGCATTTATTTGATGAAAAATACAGTAAAAACAGTAAAATTGTGAAATATTATTACAATTTAATATAGCAGTTTTCTATGTGAATATGTGTTAAACTGTAATTGATTTTTGTGATGCGCAGCTGTATTTTCAGCATCATTACTCCAGTCTTCAGTGTCACATGATCTTCAGAAATCATTCTAATATGCTGATTTACTTCTCAAGAAATATTTCTGATTATTATCAATGTTGAAAACAGTTGTGCTGATGAATATTTTTTGATAAATATAACATTCAAAAGCCTGTCACTTTTGATCAATTTAATGCATCTTTGTTGAAAAAAAAAAAAGTGTAGAAACAATTTCCACTCAGAAATTGCTAGTATTTTTAATTTTATTATTATTTTTTTTACAGGGTATAATTGAATATATATACATTTTATTATCTTGAATAATAATGTACGTAAATTAAATACACTTATCTATAGGTGGCATTTCAAACAATGACCTTTTTTACTGTAGGCCTATGCATGTTTGAATGGTTTACAAATCTGGTATGCATTCAAAGACAATTCAAAGAATACCATGGAAGTACCGCGGTAGATGTTTAAAAGGGCAGGATCATTTGAGTACTCTGCTGATCTGTAGTATGTGAAGTGAGGTCTGTTTCAAATGTTTTGGCTCAAGTTTTGTTTTTAGCATTAGCATGTGCACCTGTCTGAACAAACCACTTCCTCTCTGCTCTCCAAGCCAGATGTTTGATCAATTCCATATTCTCATGTTCTGCTGTTTTGATTCATGTGTTTTCCAGCCCTTATTATACTTTTCCTTTAACACTTTTTTCACACTTTTAAATCCGGCCAGCTCTCACACTCACTCTGTATACGAGTAACGTCAGACGTCCCAGAGAGAGAAGGCGGGTTTCGGCCGTAATTATGAGATGAAGCATAGAGCAATGTGAGACAAATCAGGCAGAGGGAACAAGAATGAACTCATTCGCCTCATTCCTGAAGCAACAGAATGAGATTTGAAGGGAAAAATAACATGCTGATAATTTGATCTCGCAGTAATCAAGGTAAGCATTACTAATTCTATTGCTCATCTTGAACTCAATAAATGGTACAGTGATTTTTTTCAGATGGTAATAACATGGTACTAGGTATATATGAAATGTTTTTCTTGAGATGAAAAAAAATCATTGAGATAATTATAGATATGCAGCTGAAATGAAAAAAAAAAAAATACAAAGGAGAAAATGTACGTTTCACATGTGAAAGGTTAATCACTACTACACTTTTTTCATTTTTCCACTGTAAATGACATGCCAAAAATGTGGAGGAAACCATTAAGACGCTCTTATGAGGCTTTCAGACCACTTCAGTCCAGCAGGTGTTCGTGTAACCAGACATGAAATGACTTTGAGTTTTATCCTGCGGAGTGTTCAGGGTCTCGTGTGCGAGCCGGTGGTCTGGTATTAACTTCCTCTCACTAATCTCACAGACTGAGAACACAGATCTGCTAAAGGACTTGAGCTGCCATATTTTACTGCTAATTTGGAGTTTTAATTCACATAATACTTCAGTGAGATTATGTCTGTACACTGTTATTTTTTGTTTGATTGGATTTTCAGCCCCTGGATGTGGATTTCAGCTGTTCCTGTAAGATTAGGAGGAGAGAAAACATGGTCTAGCGCTCTGACGCATTGATCTGTGCTGCTCATATGGGTGATGAACGTTCACATCTGTGCCCCTTTTGCCCATCGGTTCCTGTCATTCTTGTCTGCACTTATCTAAATGAAAACTGGTTGAAGAATAGCAAAGAAACAAAACTTTAAAGAATGTAATTTTACATGTGGGTTATACTGTATATGGGCTTCAAAACAAAACAAAAAATGTACAAACAAACATAAATAAATAAACACAAACAAACATATATTTTTGTACAACAATATGAATAAATATTTAATATTAAATATTAAATATATTAATTGTTACACATATGTGACAACCTGAGCAGATATTTATTTAAAAAAAATAAATAAATAATGAAAAAAAAAATAATAAACAAATGAATAAATAAATAAAGATAATATAATAATGGAATAAAAGGCCACTTAAATGTATTTCTGTAATAATTAAAAAAAAGTAAATGTTTTACTTTAAGGTAAATTATAATCAATAATATATAATACAATATAATATAATATCGTATAATATAATATAATCTTTTGTCATACTTTAAAGCAGAGTTGTTGACTAACATAGTAAAGCACATGTAAAGTACTATTATAATTGTAAATGTAGTGTGCTATTTGATATTAATTTAAAATTAATATAAATTAAATGCACTACATGACAACAACTTTGTTACTTTAAAAAAATAAATAATACATTTAATAAAATACATTACATACCGGTTTCAGTAGAAACGACATTAAAGTATATATTAGTTTAGCATAAGTGCTTGTCTGTACATTCAAAAGTACACTTTAATCATATTTAGACAATAGAAATACATTCAGAAATGACATATAAAGATGTAATCAAGTCCTACTTAAGTGGGTCAAAACACACACACACACACACACACACACACACACACACACACACATTTAATATACATTTAAACTATAATATATATATTTTTTTTGCAATTAACTGCAATAAAGTGTCCAAAAACATCACATTCAGTTCATACTTAAGTATATACTTTTTAAAGTGTATTGTTTCTGTATTAAGTTCTCTTTTTTTAATGCATTCTAAAAATGTACTTCCTTTTTTACAAGGGACAAAAAGTCCTGATAACATTTGTTAAATATTGTAAACATTTTTAACGTGTTAAAGTAATAATAATAATTATTATTATTATTTCCTCTGTAAGCCATTATGATAGAGTCTGCTTAAAAATAAATAAATAAATAAATAAAATAAATCATCCGAGTCCTCAGCTGTTTATTTACGGATCAAATTAGTTGCCTTGGTGACGCAGAAGCGAGTCCCACTGTAGAGGTCGGTCCCTCTTAATGCAGAGCTGATTGTGTGTGTGGAGAGGCATCTTCAGATGAACACAGATGACATACCGCTGTGGTTCCAGCCTGTGTGATTACTGCCATGTTTTTCAGAGATTTCTGTGTTGTCCTGTGCTCTCTAATCATCCTCCTCTCTGCCTCTCTTGGCCGTGTCTGTGTAATTGGCTGTGGTCTTGAACATACAGCACAGACGGCCTAATTATCCCATCTTTAGCTTGGACCACGTGCCCCTTTACAGAACCTCTTACAGTTGCTCCATGAACGTGACCCCCTTTTTTGAATTGGAAATGGCTGATGTTCTTGTATTTTGTGCTGCAGTATGTTGAGAAATGGAAGAGAAACTATAAACTAGCGATGTTCAAAGAGCTTCTAGTCTGTGGGCTGTTTGAAAAGCTAGCTGGTGTTGAGGAAGCCTTGTATTATATTGCAGGTTTTATTTGTAATCAATTTGTAGTCATAACTGGATTGTCCAATGCAAAAGACAGAGTTCTCCAATTATTTAGTTCATTTAAACCTGCCCTTTTCTTAAAATCCATCTCAAGATCTACATCCATCCAATCAACAACTGATGGACAGAACAACAGTCCCACCCTGCATTTATTTATTTATTTTTTTCCTGATTATCTATTATATGTCACTTTATGTAAGAAAATATGTCACTACTTTGGTTAAGATTGTGATTTTTGTAGGAGTATAGACAAAAGATGTATTTTTGCATTCAAAAATAGCTGGACAAAACATAACAGGCATTTTTAAAAGTTAAAGCTATTTTGAACTTGATATGTTTTTTTAAACCTGAACTCTCAAGGCGAAAGATGATGGAAAAACAATGAGACGCAATGGCTAAAGATGTCAGTCTGCATGTGTACAGTACATATTTATTATAGTTAATGAAAAATAAATCTGTAAAAAGAAATTCTCATTACTTAAAATAAAATAAATGTTATTTGAAAATAAATAAATAGATAAAATAATAATAAAACATAAACAATTAAACTTATTTCAGCTACTTGCCAAGGCAATAGATCTCATTTTAATTTAGTTTAACTTGATGTAAAATAACTAGTGCTGTCAAACGATTAATCGCGATTAATCACATACAAAATAAACGTTTTTGTTTACATAATATATGTGTGTGTTGTGTATATTTATTATGTATATATAAATACACAGACATGCATGTATATATTTAAGAAAAAATATGTTACGTTTATATATTTATATATTATATAATTTATATGATTATAAATATATACATGTAAATATTTTCAAAATATATGCTGTATGTGTGTGTCTTTAAATATACATAATAAATATGCACAGAGCACTCATATATTATGTAAACAAATACAATACATTAATCATGATCATTTGACAGCACTAATAATAATAATAATAATAATAATAATGGTATATACAAAAAAGTAAAAATGACAAACATGACATAATTCATAAAAATTCAAAATTACAAAAATAAAAATAAATTCAAAATATTAATATAAATTATAATAGAATATCAATTATACTAAAATAAAACTGGCACACTGACAATGATTTAAAAAAAAACCACTGGAGTGTGATAATTGTTTTACAATTAATTTCAGAAGGCATTGCTAACTGTTGGTTACTGTTAGGATGTTAAAAAGCCTTTCTACAAAAAGTTGCTGTCAATTCTTTCTAAATTTATCTTTAATCCCCTGCCATTAAAATAATTAAGGTTCAAAAACAATCAAATGTTACATTACTACATGCTAACCCATTCCAGCCAGAAACACAGCTGGTGTCTGATTCTCTTGTTGTGTGCGCCTCAGGTTTGTTTTGCCTCTCAGACTCATATTGAGTGTTTATTTCAGTGATAAGCAATCATCCAAACCTCACAAGCATGTCCAGTTGGAGTGATTTGGAGGGACACAGCTGGTCTCAGCACCTGCAGCCACTGACCGACCGTGTCCCCCTCTCAAAGCCACGAGCGTGGCATCTGTTTGGCAAAAGGTTTCGCTGCTGGACAGACGATGACCCCCGCAGCACTGGGTGAGCGCGGTCTCATATGTAAGCAAAGTCCAAATGAATGTGGAATCGCAGAGAATCTCGAGGCTGTATTCATAAGATTGTGTTGTTGTGTGACCAATATTGAGTCTTTGTGAGGTTTGTGTACATGTTTGTCCTCATATAACTCCTGAGAGTGAGTCACACAGATCGTGGCTATCTATGATTGAACTGGTGAAGTGTGTATTTTTTATTGCTTTATGTTAAAATACATAATTCTTTCTTCTACACTTGATTTTATAAGCAAGTCATAGGTTTATTTCTCCAAACGTTGAGACTTTGTGGTGCTATGAAAGCTTATTCTGTTTGTTTGACCCAGTAACAGCTCAACCAATGGTGTGAGTTTGGGGGCGGGGCTATCTGTGTTTCTGACCAACGAGGACAGGGGGAGTGTTCAGGAAACCTGTTTGAAAACAGTTGGACGAAAGCAAGTTCTTAAAGGTACAGTTCACCCAAAAAGTTTAATGACATAGTCATCTATGTCTCTCCAAAGATAGTCTCACAGGAACAACATGAGGGTGAGTAAATTAGAGTGAACTAGCTATTTAATGTGTGTTGTCAAGACCTGCTAAGTGTGGTAGACCATTTTGCCCACCTTAGCAACTATATGGTACAGAAAAACACATGTGTGTGATGAAAACATTATAGAAAATAGACATTTCACACCGTTAGGAATAGGTTGAAAAGATTACTGGATGATATCATTATTGTGAGGAATAAATTGCTTTTTCTTTTCCATTCGGCCAGACCTTACAGAAAGCGTGGTTAAAATGATGAACAGTTTTCTCTAAAACCCTCTCAAATATTTGAATCTCAATGTCCTCTTTGACATGACATAGAGTGAGATTTCTAAATATAATAGGACATGGTTATATATTTAAATGTTAAGCTAAGACTATTTTATATAAAATCAAGCTGAATTTCATATGTGTTTCAGACTGATTCTTCTTTATTATCAGTTTTAGACTCTTGGTGTTAAGATTCATCCAGGATTCAGGAAGTGTTATGGATTATGGACTGGTAAAACATCTTAATGAAGGTTTTGTTTCTTACAAATACGCAGCTTTTGTCTTCTCAAGATAAAGCTTGATCTTGCAGATTTCTCTCTTGATTCAGACCAGAGCACTTTTCACTGGAGGAAGCGCTATTATAGATTTTGGACTCGTATTTTAGTTCAAAACGTCTTAATGCTGGATTTGTTTCAGCTTTTGTCTTCTCCAGATGTTAACTGATGGACTGGAGTGCTGTGGATTATTGTTATGTTTTTATCAGCTGTTTGGACTCTCATTCTGACGGCACCCATTCACATCCATTGCTGAGACTCTGATGCAGTGACACATTTCTCCAAATCTGATGAAGAAACAAACTCATCCTAATCTTGGAAGACCTGAGGATGAGTAAATTTTCATCATTTATTTATTTACTTATTTGTGGTGGTGGTGAACTATTCCTTTTAAATGCTTTAAAAAGACAATGACCGTCTGATCCAAACATTTTGAAAAGCCCATAAAGACTCCACAGGATATCCAAAGTATAATTAATATTGGAGCTTGAGTAAAATAATAATTAGCATTCCATTTGAAATGTCACATTTGACAGGAGATTATGAAAAATTAAGAGTAATTAAAACTTTTTCAAAATTGGGACACATCTGGATTCAAACCTGCATCACCCATATGAGTTTCAAGACTCAATAGAAAGCACAAACGATACCATTGCACCATTGGGTTTTTGATGGCTGTATCAGCCGTTCTTTCAGCAAGAGCTCAGCTGGAGGTTTTCAATGGATTTCCCGTTGGGGGTTCATTGCGTGTTCGCTTGAAGATGTGAGCGGGTGGGATGGTAATGGAGTGGAACTTAAAACAATCTCACAAAACAACCCAAGATGAAGGGAACGGGGTAAAGAAGTAGCAGTGCAAAAGAGAGCATGGCAAAGCAAAGCAGGTATTGAGTCTTTCCTCGACAATAACTGGCTTTCATTTCTCAACCCAAAACGAAAAATATCTCAATAGAGTTACATAACAAAACAAAACAAAGTCCTGCACATAAATTGTCTAATGCAAAACTAGCATTAAATGAACCTTTTAGAGACATTTGTCATGAATACTAGCATGCCATTTGTCAGAATGATGTTGTTTTATAAGCTTTTTGAAGGCAAGTGCATGCAATAGAAGCTTGTACTGATTGTCCGAATGATGTCGGCCCAGTCTGGAGTGTTAGCTGACTTGTGAAGTAATTGCCCCAATTCGGGCCAAACCCATAATGTTTTACAGTGCTAGAACTACTTAAGGGACCTTGCTTTGGATCTTGTGGCCGTTTAGCTCAAAAAGAGAGTTTTTCGGTTAATGGGATGTCCTTGTGCTGTTGAAATTGCATTCTATGCATTTTTAATTGTTTTGAATTAATCATTAAGGGTGTCCACTCAAAAGCCACTAAAGAGAGACTCCATTGGGTCTATACCGTAAAATGCATTATGGCATATTAATTTGCAAATGTGTTTTGCATTGTTCCTCAATAGCTCACTTTAATATCACTGGCCGTAAAGGGGTCGAAGATACTTAGTTCCCAGCCCTTTCCATTTCTGTAATTGGCCGTAAATGCTTTAAAAAATGCACAAGGGCGGCACATGGCCATTGTGAAAATTCTTGAAATAACAGTGGGCAGGTGGGTTGGAGTGTATGGTCCAAAAACTGTGTAGTGTGAACAAATTGGAAATGTTGGGCAACAAATCCAGCCAAAGTCACAGTCATAGTCAGTCGATAGGCTCCAGAGAGAGTCCAGCGCTGGCAGAGAGCTACAAACGCACATGAGAAGTTGAAAGTGCATAAAATATTTGTTGTTTTGAGAGGCTGAAATTTCAGCTACTTGTTTTTTGTGCCAGATTCACTGTTGAATTTATGAAAAAAAAAAACTAGCTGCTGCTATCAAAACAAAGCTTCATGTGTGCAAACAGTCACTCACAAGAGTAAAACTTGGTAAACTAATACTTTTTCTAAGAGAGAATTATACTAGTATGCTAGTGTGAATTCAGCTTTTAATATTAATGTCTAAAAAAACTTCTGATTTATCCTTATCACTGGAAATACAGTCAAACCAAAATGTATTCAGACACCTTCAACATTTCTCACATTATCACGGTTTATTCGCTATAGTTTAGATTAGAAAATGGTAATAAAATATGACAAGAACTCAGAGTACAAATTCATCTTGATAATGTCAGATAACACAATTAGAAGTACACAATTAGATAACACCAATTTAGCTCAACCAATTATCAAGCAATGCTTCATTTTGTTCAGTCTGTGGTGTAAAAAGGTTGCATTATCAATTAAAGAAAAACACTTAAGCAAAACATGATCAGGTCAAAGTGTCTGAATAATTTTTGGTCCCAAATTTTTATCAATTTTACTGGTAGTCCACTGTGTGAAGAATTTTTGGGTGAATATGTCACAGTTTACTTTATTTTGCTATCCTCACTTACATAAATTAACTATAGTGTCCTATAGTTCCACTAGTAAAAAGATATCAAAAATTATAGCTGGAGCTGGTGATAATTTTTGGTTTGACTTTAAATGAAATCAAGCATATTACATTGTTGGATACACTATACTGCACAGTTTTCAGTATTGCATATTGCTTATCTTAGCAGATATAATAGGCCAACCATGTATTCTATGCATACAGAAAGTTTGCATACTGTCAGATATACTACAGCAATAGTAAAAGTAGCTGAACAGTCAGAACACATCCAATGACTTGTTCCTAAACACTAAACATTGTTTAATTGCAAACTATTAACCTGTCGCATATAAACTGTGTTTATGTTTTTTAGATGGGTTGATTGATTATTTGTGCACCTGGGCTCTGTGAGCAGCTGTGTGTGTACAGGTGTAAGAGGATGAGTGAGTGTGTGTGTGCAAAGTTTTATGGGTTTCCTGCTGTTGAAAGACTTTCATACAGATGAAAATGAATCAGACATTTGATCATAAAAATGACCTTACTCCAGGTAATCTCTAATCGTACCTCCTCGGTGCCACAAGATGAAGAGTTCTGTAATATCATGCTTCAGAATCATTCAAATGGGGCCATGGTGCGTTATATAGTGGTAACATTTGACAGAATGAAAAGTTTGCACTCTGCTTTTGGACATGGTGCCACACACTAATTGAAAAAAAAAAAAAAAAAAAAAAAAAAAAAAAATATA
>JAFVLL020007878.1:0-10956 GCA_021397915.2 Tor tambroides | reverse complement strand
ATTAGGCCGCTCAGAAACCGCTCGTCGAGTTTAGAAGACTGGGATTCGCGGGGCTCGTGGGGCCAATCAATAGAGAGCTTCCCTGAGGCGCGCGCCAGCACGTCTATAAGTTCTGAGTAGGCCGCGGAAGGCCGCGCATCCTGGTCGCTAGGTGAGAGAGCGTCGGCTGAAGCAGGCCCGAAATCCTCAGAGTCGGACGCCGCGGTGTACAAAGATCCCGCGAATCCACACACGCTGGCTCGGGCGAGAAAGGGAGAGAAAGGGCGAGGCCCGTCTGCTCACTCTCCATCGCCTCGAGCTCAACATCCGAACCCCAGGCCGCGGATTCACGGAGGGCCTAGGCCGCTTCCGGAGCGCGACGGGGAAAGACGGACGACTTGAACAGTTATACATTTAAGCGCCTAAACCGCATCGCACGTGCGTGAAAAGCCCAAACATAAAGTTAACACGCTTACCGTGCGGGTCGTCGCTCGCGATGAAGCGAGAACACGGCGGCTGGCAGCGACGAAAATCCATGCACTCCACCGCGAGGAGAACATCGTTCCACTATCACAGTCGCCGAAGTGCAAATGAAGAAGCTCAACAAAAAACAGTCCGGATATCAGGCCAGAAAAACCGCAACAGAAGGGCTGATATGGCCACTTCGTGAAGGCAGAGAAATCTGAGGAGCAGATGGCGCGTTCGCCAGTATAAGGAGACGATGTAAGAACGTCAAAGACAGCTTCTGCGCCATCAGCCAATGATTTGGCATGATTCTATAAGGGCTTCAGACAATCGGTACACCCAGAGGGCGTTCCCAATGCGTCATAGCTTACGCAGCGTTGAGTGAACTTATGAAAGAGAACAAAACATTTTGTAAAATATTTCATTTGTTTTCCTTACAGTGAAAGCCAATGGCGTCCAATTTTGTTTCGGTCCCTATAGAAGAAAAGTTGAAACATTCTAGTTTTTCTTTTTAGAAAGAAAACCATACAGGTTTGGGTGAACCATCGCTTTAAAAGGCAGCATGTACGCTCTTCCTGCATGGCTGTTTTTTGGGTTTTTTTTTTTCAAGAATGGTCACTTTAGTTTACAGTATGTGAAATCAAGGTAGTAGAGCCAAAGAGGTCTGTCTGACCCCAGATATTCACTCATGTGTAATGATGCATTTACAATTTCACCCAGAGAATGAATCTAACTTGACAAAGGAGAAAGAACGAGAGGGCAGAGGGTGAAGAAATGGACATAGAGAGAAGGAGAGAAAAAGAGCTGACTCTCTGTAAGAATGAATGACGTCTTGCTGAACTTACATCTGAACTTCAAAGGAAGGTCTAGAACAGAGAGGTGGAGAAAGAAATAGAGGTTAGGGGTGAATGTTTGGTGGTGAGATGGCAGTTCAGTGGCCACATCACATTGTGTGCTGAGAGTCACAGGCAGAAAGGTGACTCAAAGGTAAAACAGAAGCTCACAAGGGAGTCTACAAAGAGAGAAAAGCTGAGTAATTATACTCCACAGCCATGTGAGGTTTTTAGTGTTGCTATTGTGTTCTAGATATTGGTTGCCAGGGTGTTGCTATGTGGTTGCTTTCTGCAAAACCCGGAAATGATAAACAAGCCGCAACACAACAAAATTATCACAATATTTGACAGTTTAAGCGCAATAAGACATGAAAGAAAAGTTTAGTACTCACATGCCATGTGACAGACTTTTTCTGTGTGCGTGCTTCTAGTGTGTGCTCAGAAAACCCGATATCAGATTAAACTAATGCAGAACCTGATTTTACCAAGTGTGACATGTTCCTGGATCAACATCTTTGTTGGCCCTGGAACATCATTGTGATTAACCAATCATATTTGAAGAACCAGTTTATAGTTTTTGTTAAGTTTATTCTTACAATCAGTGTTTGGTGCTTGTACATCAGTGTCATTCATCTATCATTTCCTCTGATTTTAGGAATTACTAAGGGGTTAAGGTTAGGTTTAGGTGTAGGGATATGGTCAAGACTAAATTTTTGGATTAAAATGTTGTTCCAGGGTCAACAAAATATGTTGACCTAGGAACACATCTAACTCAGCAAAATCAGGATGTGCTTAAACTAATATGGATTAAAACACATGATTTCAGCATGATAGACATGATACTCAAAACCAAACAGATGTTTTTTGGCAGAGTATCTGAGATACCAGTAAAGGCACAGCCCTATTCTGGAAAAGGTGGCAGGGAGCAGAAGCTCATTTGCATTTAAAGAGACATGCACAAAAACAGTGTGTTTCTGCTTCCACTCAAAATAGGCATTTTCAAAATAATATAATAAATGATCTGCGGGGTACGTCTTGTAAATAGGGACATAATAAGTCTCCTTAAATTCTTGAACCCCCATCAAGCCAGTCGCTGCAAAAAATATTACAGTTTTCAAAGAACTGCACATAGAAACGTTCTTACAAACTTCTTAGTTAGACTATCCCATTAAGATTTTAATGAATTTGGCCCCAGCTGGTTTCTACTGTAGACTCAGGACATGTGTTTTACAAGTTTTATTATTCATCAGGCAAAATTCATAAATGTAATAGCATTACAGGCACATTATTTGTGGTATCAATTATGTATAGCACAAACAGTACAGGACGAATTACACACCAAAGTTTAATGCCTATGGGTTTGTTCAAATCGCTAGCTCATATGAGCAACACTAATAGTGATACTTGTCACAGCACACTCCACTAAAACACAAATGGAAGAAAAAGACGAAGGGGGGACGAGAAAAAGGATAAAGATAGGGTCACAGAGGAGTCCATCTTTAAAAGCTATTCTGTAATACTGCACACAAACAGAAAGGATTAAAGCACAGCTTAGAAAGCGAGAGATGGGGTCAATTACACACTGCGCTTCTCCTTACGTCCATGTTAAGATGGCTAACACATGGTGCAAAATGGGGATCAAGATGTTGAAATTGGGGTCAAGAGAGGCTTGTCACCGATATTACTTCTCAAGTGTAAGAGTATTAAAAGAGACCTTTAGCAAAATGAGAGCGGTTGTTTACAGGAGAAAGTGTGTTTGTGTGCCTTCACATCTCACAATGACAAGTTAACTATGTTGCTATTGGAAACCTCTCATATATGGTGAAAATGAAGACGTTCAGTAGTGTGGACTATAAGGATTATATGTTCAATAATCCATGGGAAATATCTTAAATACTGTAGTCAATGGTACATGTATTTAGGTTACATTTCAAATCAAAAGAATGCCCCAGAAATCACATATTAAGCTTCCCGTGTGACAAAGATTTAACGCCAATAGGGCAGGATTTGATATTGTTATTTAAGTATATTCATGAAGTTAGTGTCATGAGGCTTCATACGGTATTTGGTGGCATAATAATAAATTCCTTTATTGTGACACATGATTTGTCTTATGTATGTCCTGTTATTAATGTATATTACCATACACATTGAAAAAAACTGACTGGTTTAAAATTATGCATTATATGTAGTTTATTAAAACCTATGGTTTTTTACAATTTATGATGGAAAAAAAATATGATTTTCTGTATATAAATAAATAACCTTGTTATAAGTTATAAAATATACATAATAATAATAATAATACACTATATAAAAATACACTAATAACACACTTCACTAATAACAGTGAAGTTCTGGCAACCATAGTTGAGGTTTTTTTTAAGATAAATTTAACAGTATATTGTTTAATGTGTACAAAACCAGGTTGAAAACACTCATTTCAGTCCATGTTTTAAATATCCATTGAACCAAATCTTAAACAGACCTTACCGAGTTCTTGCTTATGTCTAAATGCTGGCAAGCCATTATCTTACTGTATTAACAGCTCAGCGTGGCAGGCCGTGAACCAAGACTGGGATAAAATACACTCCAGTGCGAGTTTGCATCCATGCTGTGAGCGATTGCTCTCCTTCACCTTCCTTGGACAGTCATATGCAGCGTAACATATCAGTAATCGATAATAAACTAAGCTTTAGCATCTCCTGCTGTGACAACATGGCTAGCTTCAGTGCCTGGAAACAGCATGCGCTACTGATTTACGATGCACGTGTCGTGGTGTGAAAACACTCAGAAAAATAGTCTTCTTTTTTTGCAGTGTCATCTCAAAAGTTTGTCCCTGTACATGTACTCTGTTTATAGAGTACTGAAGGAGTGACATAGTTTTGTAGGCCAAAACCCGGAAATGAGAAACAAGCCGCAACACAATGAAATTATCACAACACTATGGAAATAAGTCACAACACAACAAAATTCGTCCTATGCGTTGTGTTGTAGTGATTTTGTTGTGTTGTGGCGATTTCATTGTGTTGTGCATTACTGAGTCACTGTATAAACTCATCTACTCACTAGTCCACGTTCAAAGTCTCATTGTATTTAAAATTGCATTCTTGCAAACTATTCTGACTCAAACTTTGAGGTAAAATGTTTTTAAATAATCATCACTGCAGTGCTCTACTACATTCTAGGGAATAAAATTAGACAGTAACCATGGATATGAGGAGGGACCTATGAGTATTTCTTCATGCTAGCCACAAGATTTTATTTGCTTTGCATTTTCTTCATGAGATTTGTTCCTTAAGTCCTCCAGGATATATCCCAGGGAGCTTCAGCGCTGTATCTTTGTATCACCAAGTAGCTGATTACCTTTCTGTCACAGGCGACAACCATCAGACTTATCTACAAATAAATGCCACATCATAGCAGAATGATTTATTTTACTACTCATGCTCCACTGCACACCTATGCTCCACTGCATACATACAGAATACTGTTTGCACAGAAAAACAATGGGAATATATGTTTCTCTCCCAATACTCCATTTCGCCCACCTTCCTTGACCCTTTCCCTTCATCCTCGCTACAATCACTATTTTTAACATATACACACATTGTTACTGTATCAGCCTCCAGTCCGTTACACCATTTACACTGATATGGTCTTTAGGTTTTAAATGAAACATAAAACACTAATATAATACTTATACAATGATATCATCCATGACATCAAGCTTGAATATCATCAAGCTTGAATATTGGATATCATGAGTGTCTATAGATGATTCTAGAAGTTAATGTTTAAATCTGGAAATAAAAACCTGGAAGTTTTAGGATTTGGGAAAAAATAGCACTAGGAATTGCATAGCACTGTACCAATGAGAAATGCATCTTTTTTTGGAAAGAAATTAATGCGTTTATTCAGCAAGGATGCATTTAATTTAAAGCAACAGTAAAGGCATTTATAATGTTACAAAATATTTCAGATTTATGTTGTTTAAATTTTCAATTCATCAAGTAAGGGATAATCAACGGCTAGCCGTGCATTAAAGGATTTTAATGCATGACGTGGAGGCAAAGAACCGCCCGACGCGAAGCCTCATTTAATGCACGGCTAGCCGTTGATTATCCCGCTTATTCCATGGTCATTTGCCAAGTTATAGACAAGTTAAAACTTGTATTGCTCTTTGCAGCAATATTTGACCGGAAGGGTAAAAATGACGGTTATTTTCGTCAGTTAAGGCTCGTTAGCGCTAGCATTCTGCCAGCTTCAAATCAGACACAGAGATTAAATAGTGCGGTAAGATCACATTTATTTGAATGAATTATAGCATGTATTTCAATTAATTGTTGACTGAGAGAGACAGAGAGAGAGAGAGATGACAGTTGTGTGTACCTGCTTGCTGCGTCTGCGCGTCTCTCTCTACAAACAATTACTTCAAAAACCGCGATTTTATCACCTTGTTGCTGAGGAATATAATGTAGCGATCTAGTATCTATCTTTTATTTTAGTAATAAAAATCGCGGGGAAGCGCTGACAACAAGTTTATGTGTGTGTGTGCAGCACAATCTACGATCTCCGACCTCTCTCTCTCTCTCTTTCTCTCTCTCTCCGTGTGTGTGTGTGTGTGTGTGTTTGTGCGTGTGTGCGAGTGATGTGTGTTGTTAGTGTGCATCAATTAAAGCAGCGCATTAATATGGAACGGTGAATAAACTGACCTGGAACTACCTGTGCAGTTAAACGAATTTAATCAACACCTGCCAGCCAATCAGAATCAAGTATTCAGACAGACCATGGAATAAAACAAAATGTATCATGGTTTCCACAACAATAGTAAGCAACACAACTGTTTTCATTGAGAATAATAACATATTACTTGAGCACCAAATCAATATTATATTAGAATGATTTCTGAAGGATAATGTGACATTTAAAACTGTAACAGATGCTGAAAATTCAGCTTTGCGATTAATTAATCAACCAATCAATCAATCACAAAAAAATTGGAATATATTAAACTAGAAAACAGTTACTTTACAAACTTTATGACCAAAAAATTTGATGGACTGCTCAATGTAAACTTGTATTACGACAGGAACATGACCTGAGTATCTCCTGCCTTTTTCTATTTTTCATTCATTGCTTGATAAATGAATGGATGGTAATGCACTTAGAATCGTTTAGAACAAAAATAACAAACAATTTAGTAGATTAGATACCAGGTGACTAATGATTGGCTACAGAAAAATGATATCCTGTTCCTCTTCCTCCAAATGTAGGATAACCTCTCATTAATCTGTCAGTGTCGTAAATCGTGTCATTGGCCGCACAACAGATTTAACAGATAAAGCCTAAATTTCTCTCTGCGAATCTCTTTCTCTCTCTCTCTCTGAAGGAGGAAAGTGTAAATTCGTACAGTAGAGGTTTGATCTAACAGCTGGCAAAGCATTATGTGGCTATATAATGAAAAGAAACTTCTTAATCTCCTCAGCATATAATATCCTCACATTGTTCTCTCTATAAAAAAATCCCTAAGCTTCGAGATTGTTCGGATTTGCCATTTAATTATGACTTAGTGTAACGCAAGGATGTGCAGGCTTCAGATTTCAGTGGAAAAACAACCAAGTGCTAGTTTGATAGCAGAGCATCTCATAACGGTGAGAGAAAAACAGTAGTCCTGCAGAGCTGAAATTATAGCCTGCACATGAATTATCAACAGAAAGCCCAGCAAGGAGCAGAAGAGCAGGACTTGTTTTCAATGGTTTAGGTGTGCGTGTCAGATAATAAAGAGCGTAGCAATATGCATTGCACTGCATGTGCTATGTGAATGAATTCACACATTCAGAATGCTGACACAGGCTATATACATACAGTAGCATGGATGTTTCACATTCAACTCTGCTCGATTCTACACTAGCAGGAGATAAATGCCATCAGGCTGATCACTGGATAAACTTTCCACGTGTGGATTTATCATCCAGTCCATAATCCTAACCTTTGATTTGCTCTAAATGCAGGCCTGCGACTGCCTGCCAAAAAGTGAAATCCTTTGAGATAAAAAATTGTAAACATCACTAATTCTGCGTATACATGGGAATATCCTGTGTATGTTTATTTTTAGACCTTTAAAATAAAAAAATCTGACCATTACCCTACATTCTGGGAATGTTTTTCTCCTCATTTGAGCTACTGAAATTAACATTATCTTGTCATTTGCAACATTTCTTCAGTAATTCAGTAATGCCCTGCAATGCAAATATGTGACTTTTTTTTTTTTTTGGTTCATACAGTCGTTGTCCTCATTTTGCTTGTTACTAAATCCAAACAAGACATCACAATAGCAGATCTCCCCACAGTTTCTGTGCAAGTGCACAGTGTAAAATCCTATTCTTAATCAGTATCTTTGTCTTCTTTGCTTGCAAAAATACATTTTGTCAGGTCAATGAATAAAACATGCACACAATCTGCCAGAACAAGTCTGAACAAGACAAAATACACTTATACACATTCTCTGAAAATAGGTTAATATTTCATACAGTTTTGCTAGTTTCTCAAATTTATCTGGTTTTAAGGATGGTTAGATATTTTTCCTGGAAAATAAGAGAGATATTGATTAAGAATGGGGTTTTCGCGCAGTCTAAATCATTTCAAAGGGATGGTGTCAGGAGGATCACATTTGAAGCAGTGGATAAAACAATTGGATTATGCTTTTAATAATGCCAGGTCAATACATACCAACAGGAAAAAAATGTCAAAAAAGGCATTCATGAACTATTATTTCAACTTGTTTCAAGTGCATAGACATTTCTGCTGAACAAATGGAAATTTAACATCAAAAGGCTGGGGGGGAAATGGGGAAATGGTAATGGGCTGTGGTAGAACAAATAATTACTTATTCATAATCATTTCAGTCCCGAGAAACTCTAGAGACTGAGAAAGACATTTAAGATTCAATACAACTGTATACAGAAAAATCTTTCCAATGCACACTAATATCTCCCATTAGCAGAAATAATAGTACTTGCAAATTTGCTTTGTAACATGGTTTCACGTTCAGCAACAGAAATGAGATTCGAAGTGTTTAGTTCCAGGTCATATTTAAGAAATTTATGAGCACACAAGTATCTGACTCTTAAATGCATAATTTCTCTTTCCATCCTCATTTACTTGCTGATAGACATTTGAAAGTAGATGTTTCTAGCTCTGTGATTTTACAGTGCTTTGCCAGAGAAGATCATCTTCACTCTGTTTGTAAAAGTAACATCTTAATAGGAAAGACATGACATGGAGGGCAGGAAATTACTGAGCAATCTCTCCAGGGAACTTGGATAAAACCAGCAGGCTGCAGTTGGCAGATGAAAAATGATACTCTCATATAGTTCAGAGTCTGACATAGCAAAGGTTGGAAACTGAAATGGATCGCAACTAGGCAAATAACATCCAACTGTACAATAAAACTTAGCTTTTGTTATTCCATACTACATAAGAGATCAGCGTAGTTTTCCCATGCTCTCACTCACCCCTCAAGAACAAGTTATTGTTGGCAAAAATCACATGAAATGCAGAGATGGAAAAAGGGAAGAATTACGAGGATTAGCACTACCTGCAGGGTTGAAGAAAGCGAGGTTTCTGGGTAAATTTAAGTAGATTTCATCAAGCAAACATAAACAGGTTTCTGGTTTGTGGATAGAATGGTCTTTTCATGGGGGAGAGGGAGCATAGCACATAAACAAAGAAGATTAGAACAGGGGCCAAGGGCAGGATGGGAAGGTGAAACAAAGTAAAAATCTACCGGGGAAGCACGGAAAAAGGATTACAAGAAACAGCTTATAGACAATGGGCTTTATGTCGGATCCAAGATCTGCTGTAATTGAAAATGTTAAGATGTGGTTCAGACACAGCTCACACATGAGCAGCAGTCCGTGCATTAGTGGAGATTCTGCAGTGACTGTTTCTACTATTAAGGCAATAAGTGAAATTCATTCATTCATTCATTCAACTGTCTAGAAAGAAACAAATGGCTGTCTATATGAGTGAGTCACTGAGTCCTTGACTTAACTGATTTGTTCAAAAACACTAATTAATTCGTGAATGAAACAAATGGCTCTCTAACACAAGGGAGTCACTGAAGCATTTACGCAAATGATTCATTAAAAAATACAGATCCTTTCAGGAACGAAAGTGAGTGAGTCATCAAATTATTCCCTCAATGTATCCATACAAAAACACTGATTCTCTCAAGAACAAAACAAATGACTGTCTATATGATTGAGTTATTGAATTATTCACTCATGCAGTCCATTCAAAAACACAGATTCATCCATGCAGTAAAATACTGTGTTGTGCTTGAAAACAGTGTATTCAGCTTTTGCTTCGTTTGGAACTGTTTTCATTGGTAGATCAAAAATAGACAAAACAACTGCCTTTATTGTGCCTAAAAATGAATGTTAATGTCTTGCTTATTGAACTGTTGTATAAAAGGCTCATTTGAAAAATTTGAACACTAATGTCAGTAAAACATAGACTAAAAGTAAAAGTAAAACTTTTAATCCTTTCCACACAAATTATAATTACAGTGGCAGGTCATCGATTAATAAAGACTTTACTATAGTGCATGGTTTGTAAAGTAATAATAATAATGATAATAATAATAATTTTTATTCATATAGCACATTTCCAACTCCCAAGGTCGCTTTACAAAGTCAAGTTTAAGGAACAGAACCCAAATAAACATCAACATCAAAGCACAGCAAACATACCAAGGGCAGAAAGAAATTTACAGAAGTCACTTACAAAGTTAGGTTAGTGACAATTTGATGCTTGCATAACATAACCAGGGGCCTGTTTCATAAAACAAGTTTACCAAATAAGCCAGGTTTATTTCAGCTAGTTCAGTTATTTCAGACTTACTGAAATAAGCCTGGCTTATTTGGTAAACTTGTTTTATGAAACAGGCCCCAGCTTCATATGTATGGCTTTTCTGACATAGTAAACTTGATTGGTAGCACACCTGGTACAGCACTGCATTTGCGATGAGGAGCGAGTCACGATAAAAAGCAAGCAAAAATGTCCAAATTGATTTAACAAAAGCATTTATATTTTTACGTTTGTTTTAGTTAACACTATCGGTTAGATTTAGGGTAGAGTTTTTTGTAGGTGGTATGTCATTTTCAAACGCAGTTTACCTTTTAGTACCACTCACCAAACATTTTACAGTATTTCCAAACTGCTGTGAGATGTACAACAATCAACATAAAACGTTGCCAGATTCACAATCATCTGTTTAGGATAGAACTGAACACATTTTAGCAGCACTCACTGGATGTTTCACTTTGAAAGTGTCACAAAAATCATCTTGCAAAAATGTCACCGCAGATCAATTTTTTCAATGAGCCTGGTTAAAAAAAGTAATATCCTGCTATTGGTCCAAAAATGTCTGTAATTTCCTGCAGCACAAGGCCGCTGATAATTAGAACAGTTTTATTGCCCATGTGATATTGGGCAATAATTAATTCATCTTTACAAATCCCAAAAACTTTATAGTCCACCTGAAATTGCCTCTCTATATACTCACTGCTGTAGCTCAATAGCTGTAATTCCAACTAACAAGTAGCCTACTGACATGCATCCACTATTTGCATATTGGAAGGGTCTGTATGGATGACCCAACACACCATTCTCC
>JAFVLL020007876.1:0-20845 GCA_021397915.2 Tor tambroides | reverse complement strand
TTGCAGTGTTACATTTCATTGAGGCTGATAGAAGCACAAAACGCCGTAAACGAAGTCTTCAGGTAAATGCCGTTTATAAATGCTCTCAGTATGATACAATGTTTACACAGTATATGTTTGCATGGCGGTGTAAATTTTAAATCATGGTGGGTGAGGGTGTTTTCGTACGCGTTTAGCCAATCAGCGTACACTTACATCGCGGATAGTTCCTAGAACTGTTTTAGACCCTACTCTGAAGTAGGAGCTAATTTAGTTCCTCCAAACGGAGTTCCTGGAACTAAAACCGTTCCTAGTTCCCGCGGTGCGAACACACCAAAAAGTGGGTAGTTCCACAATTAGTTCGGGTACTATGAAAAGGTTCCTGTGGTGCGAAAGGGCCTAAAGTCTATTGTTTGGTTTCTGCGTAGACCTGTTTTGCCCCTCTCGTTATTTACACTGTGCACGAATCGGAGTTAAACAGGCAGCAATGTAGAAACAGGCATTGACCACCTTCTGTGGAGGTGGTGTTTAGCCACACTATTGC
Organism: Tor tambroides; assembly: GCA_021397915.2. Taxonomy (NCBI): domain Eukaryota; kingdom Metazoa; phylum Chordata; class Actinopteri; order Cypriniformes; family Cyprinidae; genus Tor; species Tor tambroides. Next base: position 20,322 of record JAFVLL020007876.1, on the reverse strand, counting down.
GTCATAAAGTTGTACATTCCACAACCTGATGTTTTGGCAGACTGGCTTCGATATAAGCTGTTTTTAGACTAACGAGAAAGTTTTGAGTTCTGAAGCTTAAAGAGTGTTTTTATAGCACAATGACCTCTTAAAACATTTTAAACTTGATTTCTCAGTTCGTGACCCCTTTAACTTTTTTAACATTTTTTTTTTTAAATTCTCTAGTCACCAAGGCTGCATTTATTTGAACAAAAATAAAGTAAAAAAACAATAATATTGTAAAATGGTACTCTTAAATTCTATTTTAACATTTTAAATGTAGTCTATTCTTATAATGGCAAAGCTGAATTTTCAGCATCATTACTCCAGTCTTTAGGGTCACAGGATTCTTCAGTAATCATTCTAATATGCTGATTTGGTGATCAAGAAACATTTTTTTTCTTTTTCTTATTATTGTCAGTGTTAAAAATTGAAATAGAAATCTACTGTAACATTCTGAAAGTCTTTACAGTTGCATTTGATCTAATTCTTAATACATTTTTCAAAGTTCTGTTGCCACAAACCTGATAAACAAATCTAATGATTACTTCCTTCCCTGAAATTGAAATTGAAACTGGAAATGGATAGTTCATCAAAAAACAAAAAATGGTCTTCATGCCGGTCTTCAGCCGGCAGCCATTTCACCCTGTAGCCCAATACTGGTTACCCACTGAAGCTAAGCAGGGTTGAACCTGGTCAGTACCTGGATGGGAGACCTCCTGAGAAAACTCGGTTGCTGCTGGAAGAGGTGCTAGTGAGGCCAGCAGGGGGTGCTCACCCTGTGGTCTGTGTGGGTCCTAGCGCCCCAGTATAGTGATGGGGAGGGACACTATACTGTCAACAAGCACCGTCCTTCGGATGAGACGTTAAACCGAGGTCCTGACTCTCTGTGGTCATTAAAAATCCCAGGATGTCTTTCAAAAAGAGTAGAGGTGCGACCTCGGCATCCTGGCCAAATTCGCCCGTTGGCCTCTGACCATCATGGCCTCCTAACAATCCCCATATCTTCTGATTGACTTCCTCACTCTGTCTCCTCTCCACCAATAAGCTGGTGTGTGGTGGGCGTTCTGGCGCACTATGGCTGCCATCGCATCATCCAGGTGGATGCTGCACACTGGTGGTGGTTGAAGAGATCCCCCCTCACAATGTAAAGCGCTTTGAGTGCTTAGAAAAGCGCTATATAAATGTAATGAATTATTATTATTTAATCACTCTCTTATTGTTTGACTTGTATGGCTTTTTTTTAAGTCTTGTATGGCTTTAAGACAATTTAAAATAAAAAAAATTTGTTGTTGAAAATTCTGGATTTTTTTCATATAATGAAAGTAAACGGGTCTGTCAGGTTCCGAAAAATCCAACATACAAATCCAACAAAAACTCCAAAATACTGTCTATTAAAATCTATGACATGAGGATGAGTAGATAGTGACAAAATGGTAATTTTGTGTGAGCTAACCATTTAACATGGACTCTTTCTGTTACTCTTTTGTGTCCTCTAAATGCCCTGGATGAGTTGTACAGACGGATAGATGGATAAACTGTCCCATTATAATCAGGTATCACTTTCATTTATTTTCCTACAGGCACAGTAGCAGAGGGAGCTCCAATCATCCCGATCTCAGCCCAGCTCAAGTACAACATTGAGGTTGTCTGCGAGTACATTGTAAATAAGATCCCTGTGCCTGTCCGCGACTTCACCTCTGAGCCTCGCCTTATTGGTAAGAGACCTTGAATATTACTAAAGAGGACTCAGTGTGCTCTGTGGCAAAGTTTAGATGAGAAATTCTGTTCTTTTTTTTCCCCACAGTAATCAGGTCATTTGATGTCAATAAGCCAGGCTGTGAAGTAGATGATCTGAAAGGTGGTGTAGCTGGAGGAAGTATCCTCAAAGGAGTCCTGAAGGTAACTTTTGACTTGTTTGATCCAATTTATGCCAAGCATTTTTTCACCATCCCACAATTCCTAAAGAACTTTCTTTGGCTTCTGCTTTGCTGTTGCTATTTCTGTTCCTCTTTTCATGCTGTTCTTCTCTGTTTATTTTGGTTCAAGGTTGGACAGGAGATTGAGGTCAGACCAGGTATTGTTTCTAAGGACCATGAAGGGAAGCTAATGTGCAAACCTATCTTCTCCAAAATTGTCTCCCTGTTTGCTGAACATAATGACCTCCAGTATGCTGCTCCTGGTGGCCTTATTGGTATGCAGACTTAAACATTACTGCAGTCTTGTAATTGTGTGTGGTGTTGTTACATTATTTAATGTTTGTTACGCACATTCTCTGTTGCAGGTGTTGGCACCAAGATTGACCCCACACTGTGCAGAGCAGATCGTATGGTGGGCCAGGTCCTCGGCGCTGTGGGGGCTCTTCCTGAGATCTTCACAGAGCTTGAGATCTCCTACTTCCTTTTAAGAAGGCTGCTTGGTGTGCGCACTGAGGGTGACAAGAAAGCAGCCAAGGTAAAGATTTTATAGTAGTATTATCAAAACAAAATGTTAACATGAATGAGATTGAGACTTAGGAATTTTAGGCGATTTCTCAATTTCTCCCATTACACTGTTCTAACCAGACGTGACAAAAGATTTAAGAGTTTTTGTCCTAACCAGCTGTTAAATCAATATGATTCAAGTGACACAGGAATCTGTTTTAGAAATGGTTTCTATTTGTGACGTCACAGCTGGAACAAGAACATACAAACTATGACAAAAAACTCATATTGATTATGTGCTTTATTTAATGGTAAAAGGGTTTAATGTGGATTTGAATATCATTTTGCATGACTTTATAGGCATGCTGAAAGGGACAATAGATAGTTTACCATTCAGACCTTGAAAATAAAGGAAACAATGTTTAAACTATGAACTCAGTGTGAGCAAACAAGTGTATCTCATGAAAAAATTGTTTCAGTCGCTCAGTATGTACTTTTGATATTTATTAACTATGTTGGTATGTATTTTGCGGCAAGTGCAATTGCAGAGCTGCCAACGCTTTCTGATTGGCTGTGATATTTGATTGACTTTGTCACATCTGATGCGGACAAATTGCTTGTCGCTGGAATCTTACATTGCATCTGATTAGAACAGGTTTATACATTTGTACATTTTCAGGATTCTTTGATTTTAAATTTTTTTTTTTTTTTTTTAACTTGCACCCAATTTTACTGACCCAAAACTTTTGAATGGCAGTGTGTATATAGTATGTAATGTATATCATTAGGGGTTTTTTATATAAATAATAGTGCTGTCAAATCGATTAATCGCATCCAAAATTAGGGCTGTGCAATTAATCGAATTCGATTATCATGCGCATCTCGTAGGGCTGGGCGATATGAGCAAAAATTCATATCTCGGTATTTTTTGGCTGATCTGCAGTATACGGCATATATCTCGGTATTTATACACTTTTGAATTTGGATTAAACAAATAAAGTGAATGTAACCATAGGCATATATTATGTTAAAAAAGGGTTAAAATCACATTACATTCTAACATAACATTGCAATCTAAAAACAAAAATAATGCTTTTAAAGCATTAGTTAAATTTACTAAACTAAAAATGAAAATAATAAAAAAGCACAGACTAATTGAGTAAAAAGGCTGTTTTGATTACCCCATTACAGTCACTTTACAGTTAGTGCTATCATACAAATACACTTACTTGTAGGTTTAAAATTCTACATGTCACATTTAGTGTTTATTAACTACAAATATTTCAGCAATTTATATTTTAGTCAGAATTATTGCACTCCTATTTCATTGCGCGTCTGTTTGGCGCGCATGCGCGCGGCGGTGATCGTTCAATGAAGTCTGTGAAGTTTAGCGGAGAATCTCAAAGCAGAAGGCTCATGCACTTCTGACAGCAAAATGGAAATATTTCCATGGTTTTCTAACATTTACTGATGGAGAATATACCTGTGAAATGTAAGTTATACATTTAGGAAAACAGCACATCTCAAACACATTAAACAGCGCGAGTCTCTGTCAGCGGCACACGCAGCCTTTCTGTCAGAGCCGTTTTAAACTGAAACTAAACTATCGGCTTCTATATCTTACGAGTTTTTAAAGCCCTTCATATAAAGTTTGTCACAGGTTTAGAACAAATTGTACTATGCACTTTCTCCGCAGCAGCTCAGTCTGTGTCCTCCGCTATATTTTCAGATGCGCTCGTTTCAAACTACTGTATATCGATATAAACGGTATTGCCTTATATCGTATCGCTTAAAAAAGAATATATCGATATATCGTACAAACTCGATATACCGCCCAGCCCTAGCGTCAGTAAAGCCGGTTCCGTGATTAGCTGTAAATCACTATCACCTGTTTTCAGATGGAGCGGCATTTACTACACAGAGCCGTAGGTCACTGACAAGCTAGGCAATATTGCTTTCATAATCGCAGACGAGCTATTGCCTAGCTTGTCAGTGAACTACGGCTCTGTGTAGTAAATGCTGCTCCATCTGAAAACAGATGATAGCGATTTACTGCTAATCACGGAACTGGCTTTACTGACGAGATGTGCACGATAATCGAAGTGACGGAATTTGTGCTCTGTATTTAAATCCTGCACCCATCCAAGTGCACACACACAGTAGTGAACACACACACCCAGAGCAGTGGGCAGCCATATTGCTCAGTGCCTTGCTCAAGGGTCTCACCTCAGTCGTGGTATTGAGGGTGGAAGAGAGCGCTGGTTATTCACTCCCCCTACCTAAAATCCCTGCCAGAGACTCGAACCCACGACCTTAGGGTTACAAGTTCGACTCTCTATCCATTAGGCCACGACTGCCCCCTAATGCTATTACAGTATTTGATTCTTGTGTTAATTTGGCCTACAGGTTCAGAAGCTGTCAAAGAATGAGGTGCTGATGGTAAACATTGGCTCGCTGTCAACAGGAGGCCGTGTGAGTGCAGTGAAAGCTGATTTGGCCAAGATTGTGCTCACTAACCCTGTATGCACAGAGGTGGGGGAGAAGATCGCCTTGAGTCGCAGAGTGGAGAAACATTGGCGGTGAGCAAGTTTTTATTCAGCTGTTTGTTTTGTGAAATAATGTGCATCAATGACTCATGCACAATTATATAAGAATCTTGTCTTCTAATTTATATATTTTCCACTTTTCATGAATGCAGTTTGAACAATCATTTACTTGTTTCTCTTTCCTAGTTTGATCGGATGGGGTCAGATCAGGAGAGGGGTGACCATCACACCCACAGTCGACGATGATTGATTAGTGACCACATTCTTTCAATGGCTCGCACTGTCTATCAGCCGGACATAATTATTCAACCATTTTCACACACACTCGTGCACAGGCCAGCGCGTTCCGTCGTCAGCGCAGAGTGAAGGGAAAGGCTCTTTTTGATAGGAACGCACTGGCCCTGTATTTTAAGATGTTCACCATCCTCTGTGGAAGGATTGGTGTCATTTATATGAGAAATGCAATGAAAACAATATTCCTTGGCTTGACAAAGATATTGTCAGCATCTTTCAGTGATGACTAATAAAAACCTTTTGGATCAAACTGTTTGTGTGCTCTGTTTTCTGAAAATGGTGCTTCATTTCAACCACTACAATTACTATTAAAACCTTATTCTCAAGAATAAGAGCAGTGTGTTGGTAAAATTGCAACAACAACCTTATTTTAGTATGGCATACAGGGTTATTAATAGCATCTGAAGCCATTTGAAAGTGTGGGGTTACACATTGAGTCAATAAGTAATGATTGCTTATAAGTGGGGGAGCAGGTCCACAACAAATATGTTGGTTTCTATCCATTTGATTAAACTTAAATATCCTGAACAACTATTGTTGTATATTAAAAGCATGATATAGGTTATCTATAGTAACATGTGTAATAGCATGTAGTTACAGGTTTTCGAGGCTTTCGAATGAGCAGCAGTTGTCTTAACAGTTTGGCTGCATTATACCTTGTATTAAAAACCTCAGGTATTTAACGGTGGTAGGAGAACATTAAACTTGATCTGATTATCTCTTGCTAACCACATCACTTAGCTAACTCAAATGAGTATTAAATAAAGTATTAATATTATCAGAATTTTGAGTAATCTTATATGCTTTGGCCATTATAACTTTTTTAATGTATATTAATTTTGCATATTGTTTGTTATATATGTTTGCTTGGTTTTTGATGTATGTTAATAGTTCTTGTTTATAAAGGTATGGTGGCCTGTAACTAATGTTAGAACAAACTGACATATGTTCAAGCGTCTTTATAAAAAGAAAAGATTAAAAACGTAAAACCACCAGATCAATAATCGTATACGCACTTAACTGTGTGAATGTGCTACTCAGCAAATATTTCCAACCAAAACTATTTGACTAATAAGCCTTTATGGTCGTTTAAACCATTTTTATATGCATAAATCCATAACTGGCTAATATCCCGAGCTCGCTAATCATTCCGCATCATACGCCTTCACGCCACCTCAAAATAAAGCCCACAAATACTCCTTCACAAGCGACTTCCAAAGCGCTGCACAAAAACAAAATCATTCGTTTGGTTTTACTCAACCCCGCCTAGTTTTAAAATCGCCACCGCGCAGGGAAAGTACAGTTTGCGGGCCTGCCAAAAGAGCCGGACTGCGGCCACTTGTCTGAGACTCCTTCCGCATTTTCCTGCGGCTCCGAGGCAGTGACGTGCGCCTCTGAAGGCGGTGTAATCTCCGGCGGAGCTGGAGGCTGCAGCGCCGCGGAGCGCATCAGACTCGGCCCCTCCCCTCCGCGCTCTGCGGCGGCCCGCCCTACTCACACAAGAGCCCCGTCTGCGCTCTGCTCGAGTCTGGGGGTGGGAGAAGGAGACCCGTACGGCCTTGGAAACGAAACAAAAAAATTACAAAAGGTAGGCCGCCGTGTTTAACAGAATATGAACGTTTATATTTGTTAGATTAGCATCTGATGCGATATTTTGGAGTGTGAGTGAAATACGTGTTTATCTGTTTGAGAGATTAACGTCGTTGCAATGGCGCGTAGGCCTTTGTTAGCACCGAGCCGCGGCCTTCAGAGGCCTAAAGTAGGCCGCGGAGACGAAACTCTCAAGACCCGCGTGACTGATTCTTAAGCAACTATACATTGACCTAATGTTCAGATGCGTTACGCAAACTATAACTGTGTTGCAGGTGATATTGAGTGTCATTGTGCGAACACTTAAGTATGTATTTATGAGATTTGAGGAATTATTTTAATTTATTCAAAATGGCGATGATCACGAAAGGGGGCGTGTGTGGTTATTTATAACAGTGGGCGGGGCATTGTGCTACAGTCTGAGGGAACGCCCCTTTACAGTGTCAGATTATGGGATTCATGGAAGCCTGTACAGCTGCTGTACTAAAACTGTAATAAGGTCATTACTATTGTGTAGTTATTTATTTTTTAGCTGTGTATAGCTTGGAGTATAAATCTGCTTGTGTACCTATGGGTGTACCAGACTTTTAGAAATATTCAATGGTTAAGATCAGGTACTTAGATGAATTAATAATTTGATTATTTAAAAAACGGCAAGCTGAACTTAATACGTTTATGTATGATTTGATCATTTAAAAAAAAAAAAACACTACTAACTAAAATCAATAATTTCAAATACAAATGAATTTAGGCATCACAACATTATGATGCATAGTATGAAAAACAGATTCATTTTGAGATTTGCTAAAGCTTACATTTAACCATCTCATTCAATTTAAATTACATGATGTAATGATTTTCCTCTTTATTTATATATATATATATATATATATATATACACTACCAGTCAAAAGTATTTGAAGTAGTAAGATTTTAATGTTTTTTTTTAAAGAAGTCTGTTCTGCTCACCAAGCCTGCATTTATTTGATCCAAAGTACAGCAAAAACAGTAAAATTTTACAAATATCTGTTTTCTATTTAAATATATTTTAAAATGTAATTTATTCCTGTGTTCAAATCTAAATTTTCATCATTACTCCAGTCTTCAGTGTCACATGATCCTTCAGAAATCATTCTAATATGCTGATTTGCTGTTCAGGAAACATTTTATTATTATTATTATTATTATTATTATCAATATTTAAAACAGTTCAGTATATTTTTTCAGGATTCTTTGATGAATAGAAAGATCCAAAGATCAGCGTTTATCTAAAATAAAAAGCTTTTGTAACATTATACACTACACCATTCAAAAGCTTGGAGTCAGTAATTTTATTTTTTTTTCAGGGAAAGAAATGATAGAAATTAATACTTTTTTTTATCAAGGATGCTTTAAATTGATCAAAAGTGTGTGTGTGTGTATATATATATTATATATATATTATATAAAATAATAAATATATAAAATCATATATATCAAGACATATATTTGATTGGAATATAAAATGCATAACCAAAACAATCACTTTCTTTTGTGGTGATGTGGATATTTTTGTAATATCCCAATTTAGCCTATTGCAAGACAGTTCTGACATATTATATAATGCTGATTTTATGCTGTGAATCTCATACAAATTAGGCATTTATGTTCTTATTGCGTTCTGATGGTTTTATGTCATTTTGCTTGTTGTTCCTGTAGGTTTTATATTATGCCGATGACCGGTGGAGACAATGGATGAAGATGTAACGGCTCTCTCTCTCCATTCTCATGAGCCCAAGATCATATTCCATGGGACAGGTAAACAAACAACGACTGATGAAGCCTCTCAGATTGTTGTTTTATGAGTGTAAAGACATTTATGTATGATTTTCTGTGTTCTTCTACATGAAGAGTGTGATGGAGAAGAAGACGAGGTGGTGGTAGAACTGCAGGAGTCTGTTCTGGTGTCTGACGTGGAGGGTGAGAAGATCGCGGTGCACGGCCTCGCCCATGAGGAGCTGGTCATCCAGGAAGCCATCGAGGATGTGGTGACGGAGTACGTGCCATGCACAGATGAAGACGAAGGGCTTGGCACCATTGCTGTGGAGACCTGTGTGATGTCACCCGATGATGTGGCTCTTGAGGAGGAAGGACTGCAGGTTGATGTGGTGACTGACGCTCAGGTACAGGAGGATCCTGACACCTGTGGAGACTACCTCATGATCTCTTGTGAGTGGCTTCAGCCAATCAGAATAGAACATTTGTTGACAAGGATCTGTGGATATTAATGACTCATTGTTCAGAAAGTTGCTTGACTACAGTACATAGTCTATGTTTAAGGCATGGCCACATTTACTGTTGTTTGGCATATTTTTATAAGCGAAATCTAGTCATTTCAAAGGGAATGCAATGTGATGGCAAAAGATTTCCTCACATGAATTTCACAACGGGATCAAGCTGATCAGTTGAATTTGCTGTGTTGACCAACAGAAAGCTGCTTAGTTTGGAAGTGACTTCTGTGACTCATGAATCGCTACACTATTGACTATAGACAATAGACCTTTTTTGCCTTCAAAATGTTGCCAAATTTTGCTATGCGACACACCTTTAGACTGTATTACTTGTTGAAATAATGTTTTTTTTCTGATCATTATTATGATCATTATTATTATTATTTAAGGTGCAGAATATATTGGTACCGTATTAGTTACTGCACATTATTTATCATTTTATTTTTTTATTTTTTTATTTTAATTCAGATATTCATTTAATGGTATATTCAATTATATTATATATTACTTATTCATTTAATTATAAAATTGTGCATGCTCATTTGCTCTAGTTTTACATTTAGATTACTTTTGCTATCATCTAAAGCTCACTTGAAGTTAATTTAAAACATGAGTCATTTGATAACACTGTTAAATCTAAACTTCAGCAAATTTCCATACCCTGCATTATAATATTGTGATGCCTAAATTCGCTTTATTATGTACCACTAAAAATAATTGATTGCAGTTGTTAGTATTTTTAGACTTAATTTATTTAGATATAGTATGGAATTTTAATATCAGTATTTATCAGTTATTGGTCATAACATCAAATAATTATCAGAATTGGTGCATCTCTAATTATTATTTATAAAAGTCTGTTTCCTTTTTACTTTTTATTCACGGCTTAAACAGAAAAAAAACCATTGAAAAAGTAAGGAATAATTTTTTAAAAAAGTAATAATTGTAAGAGAAAATGTTGCAATCACCTATTTTATTTTTTTATCCCGTGACAGAAGCATGCTTCCATGATTATTACTGTTATTGAAAAAATTAATGATTTATTAAACACAACTGCTTTTAATCATATTATTGTGGCTGCGGTTTAAAGCTCCCACTTTGTGTCGAACATGTGGTAAACGTAAAGCATGATTATTTGCTTTATTCTTTGCACAATTTAACAATACAATATGCAAGATGCAAGAATATGGATGTTGCTTGTTTGTCACCATCTGTTTGCCATGGTTTTATTTCAGTGGATGAGGCTGGAAAGGTGGTTTCTGATGAGGATGCTAAAGTCACTATTGAGGGCACTTTAGAAGACCCAGAGGATGTGGAGAAGGATGATGAGGGTCAAGAGGTCATCAAAGTGTACATCATCAAGGCTCACCCGGAGGAGGAGGACTTGGGTATGTCTGCATCACAATGCTATACTTCATGACAGAGTTGATTTCAAACACATTTTTTTTATTTTAGTGTATATATATTTAGTGTTTATAGATTTATGGATGATTTACAGGAGGCACTGTTGACATAGGAGATGCTGAGCTTGATGTGGATGAAACCGTGGAGCTGGTGGATTCCTCTGGAATGCCGATAAGAGAAAAGATGGTGTACATGTCAATGGATGAAGCCAATCAAAACCAAGATGACATCAGTGAGTCCCGTTACTGTTGGTTTGTTATGAAAGTGTTTCCTCCAATTGATACTATGTGTTTTTCCTCAAACAGATGTGGCTAAAATCACAGATGAGGTCTACATGGAAGTGGTGGTGGGGGGTGAGGACCCTGGAAATGCTCAGCAGACACCTGACAATGCATCGCTCAGCAAAGACTTCATGCCTGTGGCTTGGGCAGCTGCTTACAGTTAGTGAAACACAAGCATTTTTTGGTCATATTCAAAAGTTGCATTGTGCAGTGTTTTCCACAATCAATATTTAGCACAAGAATTTTGTGCAGTTAATTTGAAAGAAATATGCATGTGTTCTGTTATTCTCCTAAATTATCTCCTAAATCATTTGTACATTAGCTAATAAGGAATTTTCCTACTATGAAATAGACATATGCAATCTTTTTAAATTCATTTGAGTAATTTGATGATAATTTATTTAAACTGATAAATTGACAGGCTTCCTAATAGACTTAGGGCCAGATTTACTAACAGCTTGCGCCAGCACAAACCGTCTTTTGGTATTAAAATAGTACTGTCAGGATTTACTAAAGATGCACAGTGAAGAATTAGCGCTGAAAAGGCGTGGACACAGATATTTTTGCACCTGACCTTATTGAATATGCATTTGTAGGAGTTTCCCTTTCAGACACACAATTTATAGGAGGAGAGTATTAAAAATTCGTCAAATTACTGGTATTTGCTCCATTATTTAACGCCCAGAAAAGCATGTCTTAAAGCAGGCGGTAATTTGCGCTGCTCTTGGTCGATTGCACTGGTCATTATGGAAATTATCTGGCTGTGTCTGATCTTTAATGTGTGCGTTGTCAGTAAATCACACGCAGATTTTTCCTCTCCTATTGGCGCTTTTATGGAATTGTGCTCTAATCCGGCCCTTAGAGTCTATATGCCAACAATCAGTTATAGTTTATTAATCAAACCCTTTGTAATACACACATCCCTTTAATCTGCAGTATGAGAAGCAGTACAAGACAGGTTCTCATTATAACCTTTAAATGTGATGTAATGTCTGTCAGGTGGGGAGGAGAGTGAAAGCTGTGAGAACAGGAATGGAGCAGCTAGTGCTTTACTGCACGTTGATGAGTCTGACATGATCGAAAGACTCAGTCGTCAGCGAAGCAAGAACAAGAGCAAAAAACGTTCTGAACTTCGTCACGTTCAGACAGGTACATTTCTTCTACATTTTAATTTTCTGTGTTTGTTGTGTTTTCTTGGATTTTATTATATATATATCACATTTTATGTAACATAATATATAGAGTGTGTGTGTGTATATATACAGGGGTGCACATAAGTGGTCCGCAGGTCCGCATGTGTAAATAAGTTCATACAGCGCATTTGCGCACCGACATGGTTGAAAGCTGTTAATGCACAATTAACATTTTGGATCGACAAACTGTACCAAAAGATTTCTATTCAAACTGAAAGCATAAATCTATTCTACCCGCTACCGTTTTCAAAGCACAATGCAAAACTGTGACATTTCATTCACTGACGCTCTTCACCCAGCAGCGCATATTTGGCCGGAAACCCGCCAAAATAAAAGCTTGCTGATTTTAACTTTGAAAATGATGAAAATTAAAATAATAATAATAATAATAGGCTAATGATAATAATAATAATATTAATAATAGGCTAATGATAATAATAACAGCATTTTTATTTTTAAGTTTTCTTTAAAATAATTGTATTTGTATTTAATATTCCATTTTATTTTAAAATAAATATTATCAGTATTATCACACTTTATTATTTAGTTTATATATATATATATATATATATAAAACTAAATAAAGTGCAATAATATTATTACTATTATTAATTTATTTTTTATAGTTAAATTTGATGGGTCACACTACGTGCCTTGTGAGGACCAAACCAAATCTCCAGGTTCTCATATGAGAACCAGACTGAAAAAATTATGTGCACCCCTGTGTGTGTGTATATATATATATATATATATATATATATATATATATATATATATATATATATGGGCTGTCGGTCGATTAAAATTTTTAATCTAATTAATCGCAAAATAAATTTGACACTGAAAATACCCACAAAAGATGTCAAGTAGACATTACAAATTATAGCTTTAGAAATATTTTATTTGATTCAACAAAAAATTTATAATACATAAACATTTAGGCTACAACAGCCTAACATAAACTATGGAACATAAAAGAAGATAATTTGAGAAACATCTCAGTATTGTTTGTTCAATGAAAGTCATTGGTAACAAAACAGCTTTGTTACCAACAGTCTTCAAAATACCTTGTTTTATGTTCCACAAAAGAAAGGACTGAAACGACATGAGGGTGAGAAAATGATGACAGAATTTAAATTTTTTGGGTGGACTATCCCTTTAATGTTTGTACTGTTGTTATTATTATTATTATTATTATTTATTTATTATTAATTAAATTATACACTAAATAAGAAACTAAATCTGCCAGCAGGTGGCAGTAAATGTAATTCATTTGATTCGTTCAAACAGCTGATTCGTTCAGGATTAGTAAATGGCTTCATTTACAGGAGAAGTAAATGTCTCTCTTTAGGTTATTGAATCATTGGTTCACACGATTCGTTCAAAACGCGAATTCGTTCAGAAACTAAACACCGCTGTGTTGCTCAGAGACGCACAACAATTCTGCTATGGCTTTAAAGGTAATTATGTTCTATGCAAAATTGAGCAAAAACACATATTGTGTTTAAAATATAACAATATCAAGTAGTGTTGTACAGTATAAAATCAAATTTAAACTCTTGATATTCGGGACAAACAGCACTCGTGTGATACTGGTCTCACTGCTCCTGTGATATTGCTTATCGTATGATTTAAATATGAGACAAAAACACATACAGGGGCTTTTTTGCACCAATATCTTGAATTTTAGGGCATAACTGCATTTATGGAGTTGTTGCCCTGCATCATATTTGTCAACAGTCAACTGTATGAAATGTAAGATGATGTACAGGTCTGGGGGTGGGGCCAGTATGTTAACTGCATTAAAATATTTTAATCGTGATATTTTTTTTTATAACTAATTAATTAAGTTAACGTGTTAAACTGACAGTCCTAATAAATAAATATATATACACAACTACTCAAAAGTCTTTATATACACTACTCAAAGGTTTTTGAAAAGTAAGATGATTTTTAATGTTTTTTAAAGAAGTCTCTTCTGCTCACCAAGCCTGCATTTATTTGATCCTAAGCACAGCAAAAACAGTACAATTTTGAAATATTTTTACTATTTAAAATAACTGTTTTCTATTTGAATATATTTTAAAATGTAATTTATTCCTGTGATCAAAGCTGAATTTTCAGCATCATTACTCCAGTCTTCAGTGTCACATGATCCTTCAGAAATCATTCTAAAATGCTGATTTGCTTTTCAAGAAACATTTATTGTTGTTATTATTATTATTATTATTATCAATATTTTAAAAAGTTGAGTACATTTTTTTTTTTTCAGGATTCTCTGAGTAGAAAGATCCAAAGATCAGTATTTATCTGAAATAAAAAGCTTTTGTAACATTATACACTATACCATTCAAAAGCTTGGAGTCGAGGGGGGTGGGATTATAGAAATTAATACTTTTATTTAGCAAGCATGCTTTAAATTGATCAAAAGTGATGACAAAGACATTTATAATGTTACAAAAGCTTTCTATTTCAGATAAATGCTGTTTTTCTGAACTTTCTATTCATCAAAGAAACCTGAAAAAAATTCTATTCAGCTGTTTTCAACAATAATAATAATAATAATAAATGTTTTTTTGAGCAGCAAATCAGATTGCTTTTCTATCATAAATTACATTTTAAAATAGAATACAGTTTTGCTTAAATTGTAATAATTTCATAATATTGCTGTTTTTACTGTATTTTTTTATTGAAAAAATTCAACTTTGGTGAGCAGAAGAGACTTATTTTAACAGCATTAAAAATCGTACACACGCCCATATATATTCATAGCATATTTATTCATTTTGGCTTACTTTTTCGACTTTAGCAATCATCATTGGACCGTACGGCCAGCCTCTTACGGTGTACCCTTGTATGCTATGTGGGAAGAAGTTCAAGTCGCGTGGTTTCCTCAAGCGCCACGCCAAGAATCACCATCAGGATGTTGTAAACCGAAAGAAATACCAGTGCACAGACTGTGATTTCACCACCAACAAAAAAGTCAGTCTCCACAACCACATGGAGATCCACACCCTCAGCAGTAAAGCACCGTTTGAGTGTGAAGTCTGCGGAAAAGAGTTTCACCAGCAAGCGGCGCTGTTCTCCCACCGTCTGCAGCACCACCACCGAGAATCCAAGCTTCAGATCCCACCACCCACCAACAAAATGCACAAATGCAAGTTCTGCGAATACGAGACGGCAGAACAAGGACTTCTCAATCGACACCTACTGGCCGTTCACAGCAAGAATTTCCCGCATATCTGCGTGGAGTGTGGGAAGGGTTTCCGACATCCTTCAGAGCTGAAAAAACACATGAGGACCCACACCGGAGAGAAACCGTATTCTTGCCTTTATTGCGATTACAAATCAGCCGACTCGTCCAACTTAAAAACGCACATTAAGACCAAGCACAGCAAAGAGATGCCCTACAAGTGTGACCGCTGTTTCCAGACGTTTGCCGAACCGGATGAGCTGTTACAACACGGATTGACACATGAGGAGGCCAAAACACACCAGTGCACCCACTGTGACCATAAAAGCTCCAATTCCAGTGACCTGAAGCGCCACATCATTTCAGTTCACACCAAAGACTATCCACATAAATGTGAAGTCTGTGGAAAAGGCTTCCACCGGCCATCTGAGCTCAAAAAGCATTCGGCCGCCCATAAGGCTAAGAAGTCACACCAGTGCAGGCATTGCAATTTCAAAATCGCTGATCCGTTTGTTCTCAGTCGGCATATTTTGTCAGTGCACACCAAGGAGCAGCAGGCCTTTCCTGACAAAAAGGGTCTTAAGAAGGCATTTGGACTCGGTGCTCATGGAGGTAAGAAAATTTTGGGCGGTGCAAGTTTATCTAAGGGCCACAGGGAGCGCCGTGTGTACCAGTGCCAGTATTGCGACTACAGCACAGGAGACGCATCTGGTTTCAAGAGGCATGTGATCTCCATTCACACCAAAGACTATCCTCACCGATGTGACTTCTGCTCGAAAGGCTTCCGCAGACCGTCGGAGAAGAATCAGCACATAATGCGGCATCATAAAGACCTAATGCCTAGCATGTGACTTTTGCAATCAGAAACCCATTAGGAAAAGCTGTGTTCTTATGTAGCTGTGGTCTTCAGGGGTGTTAGAAAGCCAACTAAAGGCTCTTTCAGATACTGATAGGCTGAAAGTGCAAGAAAATACAGAGAAAATCAACCATCTAATGTGTCCAGTTGCAAGTTACACTGCTCGTCAATGTTCTGAAGACACTTTTTTTGTTTTTGTTTTGAAGTTTAGTCAACCGTTCTTGAGAGTCTAAATCAGCTGACCAGCTTTAGATTTATTGCGGAAATAGATAAACTTGCTTACTAATCCATCAAGCGTGGACGACTTACATGCCGTGAAGATTTATGTTGGAGCGTCTGGTTATAAATTTGAATTATGACTCCTGTATTGCATGTTACACAAAACATGTTTGAATAGCTTTGGTGATTGTGGCGTGTTTGTGCACATGCGTTTACAAGTACAAAATTTAGTCATTAAACTACGGTGCTAATGCTTTATCAACTAGCTTCAGATGAGCAGAATGTCTAATTCAAGTAAACTGAAAATGCCGCGGCTGCTGAAAATTTGTTTTAATTTAAGAAAACCCATCTTGGTTCTCTGACCAAAATGCATCAACAACATTGGTGCGTTAATTTACTAATAACAGCTGTTATTTAATAAAGAAAATGAATTTAATATAGGACAGGGTTTCTTGGTAATATTTCCAGTAAAAATGATATTGCAAATAGTACTCGACTCTCAAGAGATTGAGGTTTAATCAGACTGGCTGGTTAATCTAAATTTGTTTTAATTTAGGCGCTAGTATGTTTGTGTATTTCTTGAATGTGGCCGTTTGGCTTTTGGTCTGTTTGTTGTAAAACTCACCCTCAAATTATTATTATTATTATTATTATTAAGACGATTAGGGTAAATTTTATTTTTTACACAGATACTGAAAATGTATAATTTGGAATAAAGAGATTCTAAAAATGTTATGTTATGTGTATATGAAATATTTGTAAATACAGAAGTAATAAACAGTATTTTGTGTCCAAAATGTTTTTTCTTTATTTTTCATGATGAAATGAAATGCAAATGGAGAGTCTGAATAAACCACACCAACATTTGTCATTTGTAAACCAATTTAATCTAACAGCAGTAAACAAAACCACCAAAGACAAAAATGAAAGCGCTGTTTATAAAATTTGTTTACAGGTATACCATATCGGTTGTGAAACATGTTTGACACGTTTACAAGGAAAAAAAAAAATAGGACGTCAATACAGGAACATTAAGAACTGAGTTCAGTTTATCAAAATGCTTCATTTGGAAAAAGTAATACTTTGCCATTCTGTCCCCCTGCTTGAGACTTTTTTTGGATAAGCTCTGTAGTTGCAAATTGGTTTGTCATCGTGAGGCGTGAGCACATAACTGTGTTTAAGGCAAAAAGAAAACTGATGCTTCCATACAAAACGAAAGAGACGAAAACCAAGCAGACAGAAGGCCAGCAAATTCGCATCTGTTTTTAGGTGAAATGATCGGACCAGCTGAAATTGTCTTTGTCTTTCTTGGGTCTTTTGGTCGAGACGCTTAGGCAACTGAGCATTCTCCTGTAGAACAGCAGGTACAAAGTTAGCAAAAATGTCATCATGCAACACTGAAGATTGATTCAAATCTAAAAACATACCATTTGGTGGCAGTATGGCAATGTTTTCCTCAAGGATGCCGGTGTCCATAGAGAACTGCCTGAACTTCACTTTCAAGTCGTCAGAAATTTCTGTGGTACGACCTGTTAATTACACATTCAGAGTCCATTTAGTGTTTACTCATTGAAACGTTAAAGTGAAATTTTGTAATATGGACAAATGAGCTCTTACTGTAGAGTTTGTTGAGAACCTCAGAAACATCTCCCTTGGTCTTGATGGTGTGAACAAGAGCATACTCATCAAATTTGGCATCAACCACACGCATGTCGTTGTCATTTCCCCAACCTGAAAAAAAATCACATTTAGGCCAAAGGAGGAACAATCTGATCATTAGGTGAAGCAAAAGCAGGACGACTTACGCTGGCTGTAGAAGACAAAACGTCCTGGAGTCTCGGTTTTCTTGGCAAGGTGTGTCATTCTCCAGCAGGAACCATCACTCCTGAGAATCAAATGAAGCATTTACAGTTATTTTTTGTAATTATGAGTATATTTCTCAAAACTGCTTGGACACTAAAGCTAGCTTGAGTTTACTTCAGATTAGTGCAACTGAGATTAAGGTCTCCGTCCTGGGTAGGCACCAGCATGGCAGTCCCCATCTTCATGTCATCCTTGCGACTGACAAACCATTTTGCATTTGTTGCAAAGCCAATGAGATACCACTTTCCTCCCATCTGCAAAGAATATAACTGCTTTAGACCAACGCTCTTAAAAATAAAGGGTTTTTTTTTTTACAAAGAAGCCAAAGAAGAACCTTCCCAACCATTGTTTTCTTACTGTGAAGAACATTTTAATAATCTACAGAAGCTTTTTCTTTTATAAAGAGTGGAAAGATTCCATTAAGTTTCTTTATGTAATCATTGATGGCTCTGAAGAACCTTTTTAAGAGTGAACCTAACCTGAAAACTCACTGATAACACTGAGATGCTTTAATTGATTGTATTTTGCAGAAAAAAAAGCACGGTAAATGCCTGTATATTTTAGTTTTTTACCTTTTCCAGGTCGAAGTCAGCCATGGGCATGACACCAGCAGAGGCGAACACTGCACAGAGCAGAACGCACAGCATCTTCAATACGACAGTCGTCATGGCTGTGGAAGTGTAGGTTCTTTCTCTGTATGCAGTTCAGAAGGCAAAGTTGGCTGTGTAGAGGAGACGAAAGGCAGCCCCTGTTTTATCCTCAGATTTGAGCCCCCCAAACCCCCCTTCCTTGAGTCCCTCCCACCTCCGAAGACACAGCAGGAATGATAATTACAGTTGTTACACAACTTGCAACATGCACGTGTTGATTTTTCCAGGTATTTATGTGGGTGTTTGAGGGTATTTTTAATGGTTTTTATGACCCTGATGTCCCTGTTTGACTATCATGCAATACATGTTTCTTATTGCTCATCCATGCTGCATTTATCTGAGCAAAAATACAGTATTGATTTTAATATACTTTCGAATGTCATTTATTCCTGTGATAGCAAGGCTGAATTATCTCCAGTCTTCAGTGTCCATGATCCTTCAGAAATCATTCTAATGTGCTGATTTGTTTAACTCAGTGCTTATTATTTTTGTAAACCATTTTTCAGGAGTCCTTGATTAATAGAAAGTTCAAAAGAACAGCATTTATGAAACAGAAATGTTTTGTAATATTGTCTTTACTGTCACTTTTTAATCAATTTAAAGCATGCTTGCTGAATAAAAGTTTAAAAAAAAATCTTACTGACCCCAGACTTGAATGGTAGTGTAGATTGGAGATGATGTTCAGCCCATAAAACTAAATAAAAGTGTTTTTAATCAAATTTAATGCAAAATATCCAAATGCATTTAATCCCAATCAAGCTTTTGTGCAGCCTTTTTGGGTGACTGTGACAGTTGCAGCAAAAAGCAATTTTGAGTTAAAACTAGTTCATTTCTGTTAGATATTTTTCCATGAGAAAATGATCACCTTAGGATATTTTTTGGAATGTTGAATATGTAACATGTTTACCCCTTGTGTTGTGTAACTCTGAAAGTGTGGGCTGGCAGAATCTTGTTTTTGAGAGTTACATCACAAACCACACTAACCTCATCAAGATGCCTTTGTTTTAAAAGTAGCCTACATTTTTGTCACATAAAGAAAGGCTTGATGAAAATCGCCACTTTTGATATTTAAATTAAAGATTAGGGGATGAGCTTTCCTCAGTATCTATTGGTTACTATTGCACTGAATGCTGTTGTTCATGATTAAACTAGAAAAATGTCATTTTAAACCACACAAAACCTTGAAATTACAAAAAAAACTTTATTGGGTGAAATTCTTAGCACAACGCTTTCTCACAGTGCTCACAAGACGCTGGCAAGTCAGTCTTGGGTCAGATCTGGTGGACACAGCAATGATAGTGCTGTTAGTTTGTAGGACAAAAATAGAGATCATACAAAATTAAACATTAAAATTCCTTTGTGTTACAAAACCCAATTTAATTTATGCAAGTTTAGCAACACATGCCTTTAAAACAAAAACGTGACTCTAACACAAGTGGGAGATGCACAAATGGCCGGATTGGCTCTTTTTGTAGGATGAAAAAATTCTTTCAGCCAATCAGTAAATGTCGCCGAACACTAA
>JAFVLL020007873.1:0-48016 GCA_021397915.2 Tor tambroides | reverse complement strand
ACACCTCTGGTTGGTATATATATATATATATATATATATATATATATATATATATCTTATGCTCACCAAGGCTGCATTATTTTATCAAAAATACAATAAAAACAGTAATATTTTAAAATATTTTACAATTTGAAATAACTGTTGTCTGTTTAAATATATATTTAAAATGTAATTTATTCCTGTGATGGCAAAGGTACATTTTCAGCATCATGACTCCAGCCGTCAGTGTCACATGATCCTTCAGAAATCATTCTAATATGCTGATTTGCTGCTCAAAAAGATTTCTAATTGTTATCAACATTGCAAACAGTTGTGCTGCTCAGTATTAATGTATAATTAATATAATGTTGCAAATATATTAAACAGCAAATACTGTTTAACACTGTTGAAAATAAGAACCATTATTAATTAAGCACTAACAATAATTGATAATTGAGCACCTGATCAGCATATTAGAATGATTTCTGAAGGATTATGTGACACTCGAGTAATGATGCTGAAAATTCAGCTTTTCCATCACAGGAATAAATTACATTTTAAAATATATTCAAATAGATACTAAATAAAGTATAAAATATTAAAACATTTACAGTATTTTTAATCAAATAAATGCAGCCTTGGTGAGAATAAGAGACTTCTTTCGTTTGTGTGTCTATGTATCTATATATGGAACACACACAATGGTAAATATCCAGAGGGTTTAACTACATGCTGCCAACCAATCCCATTGCTGCTTTTGAGTGACGCATATAAAGGTCAGTTGCTTAAATTATCCCTGATGGTATTGCTGAACTGCTTTTATGCTCTGGCATTCATAATGTTTATAGTCACAAAGTTATTATGATGCACTCTTTAATAAATTCATTACATGCAAATTTTATATCATTCATTTGTAGGTTGCTTTGAATAAAACAGCCTGCTAAATGAATAAATGTAAATCTGAATGCCACGGGTATTTCATTGGCAGGCAATAGCACAACAACACCTTCAGCTCTCTCATGAGCAATATGGCGCTCCATTAAATGTTACAGCATATATGTCACAGTCAAAGTTTATGGGGCGTGAACTTGCCTATCCTGAAGCAAGCACAGACAGAAACCGCTCTGTATGTCATCATTGTCGTCCCGCTTGGAGACCTTCCCTATTCGGTGTCTAAGACCAGTGTCTCCAAAGGCCTAAAGGTCTTACCTTCAGGCAGGGCTTGCTGATAATTAGCATAAGAACCCAAAGCCTCCTCCCTCTGCGTGCATCTGCCCTGGCTTCATTACCACCCACCTTTGTAGTAGGAACTTCCACCAGCTCATGCATGCAGGCATTCCACTGGGGAGCAGCAGCTTAAATGATCTGGATGCATGGTAATTAGGTTATTTTCTCCACTGTCAAACATGAGAGTGGCTGACAGGGAGCATAAAGGCAAGAAAACAAACAAGCACGCACACAAGCACACATAGGCTGTCAAACCTCAAAGGTATGCTTACAAATTAGTTGCATTTCAGAGGTAAATACTTTTGAGAACCTCACCGAGTGCACGAGAGAATTGAGTTGTGTCTGAGGAGTCTTTTTGCATAAGAGGAAGTTAGGCTTGCAAATTGAACTGGCTCCAAGACAAAAAAAAAAAAAACATCTTTTTGAATATTTCCATATATTTTTGGCCTAAATTGAGTAAATGAGTGAGCATACTGTCCTACAGTGTGTTTCTCTTTTCTGACAGCGATGTACCACACTAAGACAGAGCAATATGTTTCTGCATTAAAGTATGTATTTGGATAAAAGTCTCAGATTGTAAACTTTCTGATTATTTTCTGATATGTTTGAAAGCATTTTCTGCTTATGTTTGATATAATTTTGTGTAAATATTGTGTTCATTTAATTCCAGCAGTTATATATATTTATGGTCATATTCAGTGTTCCAAACATTGTAAAAGGGTTTTTTTATTTTATTTTAACCAGACAATATACTGCACAGATCCACTTTCACCTCACAGAGAAAAAAAGGTAAGTTAAAGTTAATATGAGCAATTACAATCACATTGTGAGAAATTAAAACATAATTATGACATATATAAATAAATAAGAATCATTCAAATTGAGTATTATATTAATTATAATATAAACTGATAATAACTGAATACCAAATTAGCAAATTAGAATGATTTCTAAAGACTGACACTAAAGAATGGCTGCTGAAAATTCGGCTTCACCATTAGGAATAAGTTAAAAATGAGCAATTAAAATCACATTGTGAAATAGTAAAACACAATGATAAGAAATATAAAGTCACAATTACCATTTTTTACACTTGAGGCAGAAATTGGCTTCCTTAATAAGCATTATGATGTAAAAAATATTTAGAATTTACATTACTGATCAATTGTTCAAACTTTTACACAAACTTGTGGAGTTCATGTAGATCAAGTTCTGCTGTCATTAATGGGATTCATACCAAATCCAGCAATTGGTAATTTTTTAAAATTAATTAAAAACTTAATTAAAAACAATTATATTAAAATGAAAAAATATATATATTAACTTTTATTAAAAAAAACTTTTTATTACAGTGCTCAGTAGCAATATAATTTAAAAGGGAAGAAAAATATATTAAATTCTAAAAATGCACAATAGAACCCTTTCAGATGTTGCCACCCCACTGTGTCTACTCAGTGTCCACTGCACTCCCTTAATATTCTCATCTACTTCAGCCATTACAATAACCCATATTAGTGGGCCACTAATTCAGATGCATTCTGTGCAATTGGACACAACCAAGCTCTTGTTAGGGATTTTTTTGTCTCTCTCTCTCTCTCTCTCTCTCTCTCTCTCTCTCTCTCACTTGTGCAGTGCATGGAACAGTAGTATCCAGCTTTCCAAAGGGGTCATTCAGACTCCGAGGGTCTCCTACCGCAAAAGCCGGATTAGCTCTGACCTAATGAGTTGTGCAGGGCAGAGAGCTCCCGTCTGCTCCTCTAATTCCACAGCCAAGGGAGCGCCGCTGCAGCTGGCCCAGTGAACACCACCCGACGGCAGCGTTAGGCTCTCAAACACAGCTTGAATACCTGTACACCTCATTATATGCCCGGCCTAACGTCTTTGTTTATTTCTGCAAGGCTATTATGGAAAATGCCACTGAAAATGTGTGACATTTACTAAATTTGTTTTCTTCCGCAGTGATACTGTTCAAGCACAAAAGGCTAAAGACAAAGTTTTAAAATAATCCCTCGGAGGAATGTAGCATTAGAGAAGTAATACTTCTGATATCAGCATTTGCATCTCATATGATATGAATACCAAAGAACTTGTAACTGAAGTCATGTTTGATGCAGGATCTGAACTCTTTTGGCTAACAAAGGTTTCAAAATGCGAGGAGCATTTGATGCCACTGAGAGCAAAGAGGGCCGTTTAGTCCTCAGTAGAGCTGACCTTCTGTACCCTCCACACGCAACAATGCCCTCCCAGGGCACCAACCCCCCAAATACATTAATATTCTTTGTATGGAAACAGAGGCAACCTACAGTGAAGCCATCACACTGTTTTTAAAGAGCAGCGGTACTCTTTGTTTCGAATGCCGCAGCAGGATACGGGCTGGGGCCGGGTCACCCCCTGCCTCGCCCTCTGTCCGATACAGTCTGGAGCGCACTACCCATCAACTCTCTGCTTCACCGCACACACAAACATCCTCAAAAAATATCATCTCCCCTCCTCCCTCATCCCACACATTTCAGTGCAGCATTTGCTTGGGACACGGAAGGGAGACGTGACTGGGTTGTGAATGACGGAGGCGTCCGATGTCCTGAAACTGCCTGAGAAACAAATGAGCGACTCGTTCGCCACTGTATTGATCACGAGTGTCTGCTCGTCCCTCATTGTAACAAAGAGAAGGGTCAAATGGTTTATTTGTTAATTCGAGGCGACAAGACGAATCGCCCTCTGTTGATTTATGAGATGATAATCATTTTAAAAATCACCCGGCGAGCTCATCGTTTCTGATCATTTTTCCTCACACGGTACGTTCGGCCTGCTCGCTCATTCTATTCTGCTCGAAGCCTGCAAAGTGCGTATCTAATTGAGTCCTACTCGGCTTTCCAGACAACAGAGGCTTTATACAGACAGTCAAGAACCGCGGCTGCAATCGCAAAGACTCAAAATGGTGCGAAAATAAGAATAACTAATTTCACTCGTCCAGCTTTAGTTAAAAATCCACTCACGCAACAGCGCTTGGTCTCAGTTAAGGGACCAGCTGCCATTTTTTACCTTGTCTGAGTCGATTGGTAATTGCATGCTGTTTACGTCTGTCCCTGCACTGCTGGTGACCCCAGCCCCCACCCTATGCACAGCCTGGATGGTCCCGTGCTGCAATGATGATGATGGTGATGATGATGATGATGATGGCCCTCTCCCCTGTGATTAAACCGCTCGAACATCTGCACATGCTTGCAATGTTAACAGCTGTGCCCTGCTCTCCTCTCGTACCCGCTTCTCCTTCTCCACCCTACAAGGCTGATCGCACCCAACCAGTTGTTACTGTTAACAAAAAGAAAAACTTAAAATTAGTTTTCAATAGCTGAAATAAACCTGAAACTAAATAAAATAAACAATATATAATAACAAAATTAATATAAAAACAAAGTACTAAAATAAAAACTAAAAAAGCATAAAAATGACTAAAAGTTAAACTAAAATTAATATATACATCTGAACATATAAGAATATAAATATAAAAGATCATTCAAAATATTAATACAATTATTTTAGATAAATAATACTAAAATAAGAACAACTGAGCTGCAGACCATTGTTATTTTAGTATCACCGATATATTATTAGAGTTTTTATTAATATTTTTAATCAGTTTTTATTTTGATCATTTCAGTTTTCATGACATTTTTGCTAAAGTTTTAGTTTTTTTGTAATTTTTAGAAGTTATATATATATATATATATATAAAAATTGTAATCCGGTACTGATTCCAAATTACATTATAAAAATTGTACTTAGTTATGTAATACATTACTAACTACAATTTTTACAATTTTTATTACATTTTAGGTAATATAATCAGACTACTTTTAGATTACTTTTGACCTAACTTGTTTATCATATTGATTTAAATAGGACAATCTTGTACCATATTGATATAAAAAATCAAAGAAAAAGAAAATATATTACATTTCTTGTTATTAACATAATGAAGTGTACTAAACATTACATTACATCAAGGTTTCCCAAACTGGTGCTTGTGAGTTTAATGAAAAGCTAATATGTAAAATTACAATTTTAAAATCATTTTAAAATAACAACAATCAAAATAAAACACTTACTAAAAAGATTTAATAATTTGTTTGCCTGCATGTCATGTGACCATTCACCAGTGTTAGAGAACTATGAACATGCAAATGTTTTACTTATATATTAACTTGTTACCTTCAAACCTCAGGGGGGACATGAAGTAAATATATTAAGTGAAAGAGATTTGGCTGACAAAAAAAGTTAGGGAATCACTGCATTACATGTAAATAAGAAATAAGATTTTTTTTTTTTTTTGGCATTTTAATGTGTTTGAAAGAAAAAAAAAGCCTTCCAAAGACATAGTACTACATGGTTAACCTACTGATTGATAAATCAACCAAATCCAGAAGAACTGTGGCAAAGTCACCAAGACACTTGAAGAAACCTTCCTGAAAACTGAAATTTCTATTTTAGTTTGAAATTTGAGTGCATTAAGTTAAACTAAATTAGAATAAGAAATGTTGCCTTGGCAACTGGTTGAAATATTTTTAAGAAAGTATTTTATTATATTTCAGTTCAAGTTTATCTCAAATAATGAAAATGCTGTATTCATGGTTTTGAGTTTCAGTTTTAGTTAACTATAAAAACCCTGCTGCAGACGGAGGATTAGAGTCCATACACTCCTTCAGATGCACACAAAATTTTAGTTGTTAACCTGTCTGATTTTCCTCTTGCACACCACTGCGTACATACAGTATATATACAGTATATATATATATATATATATATATATATATATATATACATACATACAGTATATATATATATATATATATATATATAAAAGGAGAGAGTAGAAAAATCCCAGGATATAGGGATTGACACACAAATCCTTTGTGAGATTTAAAAAGATAAAACTTTGTCGGGGGTTAAGCCGGGACTTCTTCGCTCTCGTGCGGATGCTGGATTCCCACTGTAGAGGATTAGGGGCAGAATGCGCGAGAATACGGCGAGAGACCTGTGGAAATGATAGAGGGACTTGTAGCAAGGCTGCTGTAGCTCAGAGTTAATGGTGGGAAGAGAGGAGGAATAAGGTGCACACAGCTGTCACTGCGGCCTCTTTTGTCTCCAGGGCTGGATGGACTTTTCATGTGCTGCTGGCATCTTGATCTCTTTATGGATGTCATATTGCTCCTCACTGAGTATATGTGTTTATAAGAGGGAGAGGGGGATGGAGAAATGTGTGAGGGTGATGAATGTCAGAGAGTTTGTTGTAGGAGTTAACACTGCTGGTATTAGCAGAAAAGTTTGTGTGTGTGTGAGTGACAGAACGACATAGGGACATTGTTTCACACTGCTGTGCAAGCTTGTGAATATGTGCATGACAATTAAAGTGTAGCACAGGGACGGTGAGAGATATGGGTCTAAATGCATATAATAACACAAGAATATGAAAAGTGGGACAACAAATATTGAAACTCAGTAGCAAAACAGCCTACATACCTAGGTACTATTAAAGGGACAGGAACAAGAAAATTTCTGCATCCTAAATTGCCTACTTGTTCACTGTTCCCTATATTGAATGCCAAAGGGTGAATTTAATGACTGAAAATAGCTGCATGTAAATTCTTACACTATAGTATAGCATGTCCTGTATTCAATTCTGTTATGTTTGGGTATTTATGTTTCTATAATAATTAATGCCATTCAAAAGTTTGTTCTGTATTTTTTTAAGGAATTACAAATTACTCAGCAAGGAGGATGCATTAAATTGATTGTGACACTTTTTTATGTCACAATAGATTTCCAATTAAAAAAAAAAAAAAAAAATTCTATCTTTCTCTCTTTTGTTTTCTTTTCTTTCTATTCAAAGAATCCTGTGACCAGCTGCATAAACTACTTAGATTAGTCTTAAAAGTTAGTCATCCAATTTTTTCTTCAAGTCTGGTCATAACTTTTTAAATTCAGCTACATAAAATGGTATCTTGGTCTAATTTGAAACTGAAAAGTAAGACTTATTACCACTTGGTTAACTGTTAGGCAAACTAGTTAAGACACAATCTTAACACTGTGACTAAGTTTATGCAATTGGCCCCTGAAAAAAAGTATCCTAGTTTCCACACACACACACACACACACACACACACATACACACACATACACAAATAATAATAATAAAATAAAATAAAATTTCTGAAGGACCATGTGACACTGAATACTGGAGTAATGGCTGCTTAAATTTAGCTTTGACATCTCAGGAATAAATGACATTTTAAAATAATATTTCACAATATTACTATTTGTACTGTAATAATAACAATATTGTATTATGTAGCCTTGCAAAAATACTTCTTTCTAAAACAATAAACAATCTTACTAACCCCAAACTTTTGAATAGTGGTGTATAAAAATAAATTCATTTATACTGTATAAATATATTCCTAGGAAAATTAATAACTAAAATATATAAATAAAAATATGTCGTTAACAATAGAAGGTTTTTTTTTCTGAATAACAGCAATTATCTCATGCACAGCTTGACATGACAGCCATCAGCGACAACAAAACCTTGGTTAATGTTCAGATATTCTTGGAGGATGTGAGGACTTTTCAACATCTCTCTTTTTCTCTGGGATCAAAACACTTTTGAACTCAGACTTCTTCAAGAACTACTGCAAAAGCAGGGACAACAAACTAGACACAAGGAAATGTGAGCGATGCTTGCCCATGAACAACTCACAGCTAAAATGGTAAGGTTCGCTGGGTGACTGCCAGGGTGTTGCTTTGCAGTTGCTAATATGTTTTATGTGGTTGCTAGGTAGCTTATTTGATTAGGCCAGCAGTTTTACATCAGTTTGTGAAGTTTAGCTGCAGCATATATTCATTTCATACTAATCTAACAATACGCTGTAGCATTATCAAACTGAAATACAATACAGAAAGCATTTAGGAGAACTGAAGAGATTGTTTGCATGCAAGGTCTGACCCTCAGATTTGCCCTCAAGAGAACCTGAAGGTTCAGCATTAATACCGAATTAAGATACTCTCGTCCTGGAGTTTCAGACAGTCTGAATCAGACTTGCTTGGCTTTACAACAAAAAAGGAAAGAAAAAAGAAAAGCGTATTCTGTCTGATTTAGAGTAAGACTGAAGGGTTGTGGAGAAAAAAAAAATCTTTTGACTGAGGTGTCTTGAAAACTGATTAATTCAGAGCTGCCAATGCATATCTGAGTCATGGCCTCTTTCATTATCCGTATTCATAAAACAGTGTTACACAGCATATTTTAAGGCAAAACATGGTGCACAGAATTATGCAGTTTTGATTGAGTGCATATGAAAAAAAATCCTTCATCTGTGTGACTGAGTCATGCTCATATGTGAAAACAATGAGACTGTCATTCTCAGGCCTTGACTAGTAATTCATACATATGGGAAACTACTGGGGCATGTTGTCACAAAAGGTCAACCTGTGTTCCAACTGAGACTTCAAGGTATGCGTCGATACACAAACTGACTTTGAAAAATAAACCCACTGTGAGAACAATTCACCACAGTGAAAGCAAGACTCCCCTATATTTATACACACTTTGATGTACATATATCCAAGCATTATTCCTGGTTACAGTTGCCCGCTTGTCATCTACACTTGTATAAAACAGCAGGGAGAGACAGCAGGGAAGTTGACCCTCGCTATTTACTGCGGTATCTGCTCCCAAGCTGACAAGCGGCGGCACTTTGAGGGGCACTGACATGGAAACAAATAAATGTTTTTGTTTGAGAGCGTCTATCATGAACGCAGCTTCTAACAGCGGGACAGGTTGACTTTGGCAGAGTAATGGACCTGCCAGCCTTTTCCCCAGTGCTCCTGATGGCAACCTCTCAACCTTTACCTACAAACTCCATTTCCCGAAAAGCCGCTTTCATTTAGACCCCAGCGCTGACAGGGAGACAGAAAGAAATAAGAGCGCATTTTGAGTCGAGCGCTAATGGCTTCAGTTTTTACAGCTCCTCAAAGCGAGCTTCTTTGTGTTGCCAGAAGACGGTGATGTGATTTATTGGCCAGCCCTGAGGTACGGTTATAGAGCAGAGTAACAGTGACACAGATAATCGGATTTGTTAGTGCGGTCCATTAAATACCGAGCCACCTTCTTCTGCCACAGGCCTCTGCGTATAGGTGTGCTAACAATTTATGTTGCTTCAAAATAATTGCTCTGGAGACAGTGTGTACTGGAGACTTATTTCTTGCTCTGATAATTCGATTGCAGATGCACAGTGTGTTCAAACAATCCTCCCACACTCAATATAAATATGTATGGTCTCTAGGCATTGAATAGAGAAATCATTGATTTAATAGTCTGCCAGGGGCCATACCACCCTGGCAGGAGGGCTTTCCTCGTATTCCCTACGTGATCTGCTGTGCATGTAAACTTTTCATTAATTTTGCCTCCATTTGCTATTTATCATTGCATGGTAGGATGTCTTATTTTCATGTCTGTTGTGTTCTGCTGAATTTCAGAGTAGCAAATTTAGACCAACAGCATGAAGACGAGTGTGATATTGCTGGGATATTAAAATGAGAGCAGAACCAAGACAGTAGAAACACAGTAGTGGTGTTTCATTCCTCAATGAATCAGTGTTTTGAATGAATCAGTTCAACAAATGGTTCAATGACTCACTTACAGAGCTAATCAACTTATGGTGTAAGGCTAAGTAAGGCTCCTTGTAAGGCTGCCACATCATAAAGCTCAGTTGAAGGATGTCTCAATTTGAAGATTCCATAGTAGGCAGCGTTTGTTTCATGTCCTTCATTTGACCTGTATTGAAGGATGCATCAGGTATATCGTTTGCGTCCTTCAACTGCACACAATCTTTTGATTAGAATCTCTTCAGATTCCAATTTAAGAATTTTCATTTCTAAATAAATCAGTGTTTCACTGCTGAAAAAAATTATGGATCAATACACTATCTGGAATGCCCCTCGACCAATCAAATTCAAGGACTAGAACTCAAAATATGAAACCTATAAAGGATTTTAAAGAAAGATATCAAAATATTTCATAAGACGACATTTGTTGGTTGGGATTAAATTATAAAACAGTATATTTACAGATAAATGAAGATAATATTTGGACTTGTCTTAATGCACTTATGCAATGAAATTCTCTTTAAGTGCAGCTTAAGTGTACAAACAATTCTCTGGGCCACTGCATGTTGGTGTCTAAGCAGATAATGCAACTTAATATCTAAAATCGTACAACTGCACGGCTCTGATTATCACATAATCCTTTTTCAACTTTCACACAATTTCAAGCAAATGTTTTCGCTTAAAGAACAAGAGACATCCATATGAAGGAACTGCATTGTTAATCCTAACGCACTGGAACAACTATCCGGAAAAAAACAACAATGATAAAAGCCATGTTCAATCTTCTCGGTAAGATAGTGTTGACAGAGATGGCTGCAGTATTGGTTCAGCTTTAATAGTGAAATGGAGCAACATTTGGTGTGTAGACTCTCTTGTCTCCTATATACTTTGCTTCTATCAACTCCTTTACTATGGTCTGTCACGCTGTTACTAGAAGTCGAACAGTGAGAAGCTCCTCTTTGAACAGCAGATAAAAGCAGGCCAGAGACGGTTTGTTGTTAGATGGAAAAATATCCAAAATATATGGAGCATGCGCTGCAGTGCCAGTTCTCGTAAAAGCCGACGTTCATGTCATGGACTCTTATCTGGGCGAAAATGAACGGTGCAACAACGTCCAGAGTCCCAAAATGATTGATAGTTCATAAATCGGCATTGACGGACATTTATGATGAGTCTCGAAAGGTTTATTGTAAAGTTATAGACCTGAGCAAACTGGTTAGTGGGAAATGAAGTCTATATCGTGTATTTTACATTACTGTGTGTTCATATTTAGACAGCCTATAAATTTGTTCACACGTCGGAAGGTTTGGCCGTCCGTCTTCATCTGTTGTGAGAGCAGTGCTGGCATTATACTGACAACTCTGTTGACATTTACAGCAACGCCAATGTTGTTAACTAGCAGAAGGCAAGATTACAGCAAGATGCTCTTCGTGAAAACTCAGCTAATGGGAGGTTGAAAGGTCTTGTTTTTTTCCCACCCTTTGTTTTATAAAATCTAAAGAGCTTGAGAAAGGAAAGAAAAACTTTTCATGCAGATAATAACCAGCCTATGACATTAGCCGTATTAATATACACTCCTGACAGACACCAGCTAATGTCATGATTTAATTTAGAGTGTTCTCGCGTAATTCCTCCGAGACGCAGAGAACAGAGACCCAAATACCAAAATATCAGCTGAGATAAAAGGAAAAAACAGACCCAATTCCAGAAGCATCCCTCTGAGGGTTAAGTGTGCAGCCTCTCAATTTGGATCTCAAAAAGATTTGTCCCGCCGGGAACGATATTACGCGCGTGTGCATGATTTCCGCTAATGAACTTGTATTGTTTCGGTCGCCACCTTGGATAAAGTTGTGCGCCTTTAGAAAATCATTCACGGCTCTTTGTCGTGTTGACATGGTCGTCCTTTAATTTGTTTACGTTCTGGTTATCATAATGAAAGATAAATTAACAAGACTTGTCGGGACATATCAATAAGCTATGAAGCATTCTCTGGAAATACACATGACAAAAATGTACTCAAGTGGCAGGTCAAACATTTGTGGAGATGGATGAGGCAGAGCCACGCTTCTTTGTCACACGTGATGAAGAAGGTGTTAATTGTCAGATCACTGTCAGTTAAATGAATACAATCATTTAGCGCAAAGGGGTGCATGGTAATGTCACATTAACATGGAGTAAAGCCTCGCCGCGCTGATCATTAATTAGTCTGGCCTGTCTCAGAGGGGAGGGAGCAGCACCATCCAGCATTGGGATCCTGCCTGTATAGTTTAGCACTAATGAGCCTTTAATGTGCAGGACTGAAGAAATGGACTATATCTCACATCCAGGGCTATTGTGTCTGCAATAACCTTTGAATTACTTGGTGCTCAGATGGCGCAACAACAACACTTCTCGTTAAAGCCTGTTGTTTACTGCAGTGCAATGTGGTAAAATTACAGTCTGCTCTCAGAACATTTATTGCAGCAAGGTTGAGTCGCAGCATTGTACTTGCACACTTACAGTATAGTTCAGCAGTTTTAAACATGTAACCTTTATTTGGAGACTTGGGTCATGCGCCTGTCAAGGAGAATGACCATCAAAATCTGCATGTTCCCTTTGCTTTGAGGCAACTGGGGTTAGAATTCAGTGCCATCAACTGGTAAAAAGTGGAAAAGCAGGATGTGATGCTTTATTTAATATGCAAATAGAAAACCCAGTGATGTAATGCATAAATTAAAAAATGGTTTTCATGTTGTATATGGTAATAGGCAGTGCTTTCTAGCTCACAAAACAGACTAGTACAATTTAAAAAAATGAAACTGATTTCTTAGATGCTTTGCATTGAAAAATTAACTTAAAATGCTACATAAACAGTGAATCATCACACAAAAGGGGAATATTTTTCAAGAGAACTGACTTGATAGTATGACTGACCGGCACTGTGTATTCCAAGTCAACACCAGACAGTCTTGAACACTGGATGGACCTCCTCATGTACAATTATTCTTCTGTGGTCTTCAAAAACATGTTTCCGTTTCATAAAATGCAAGACAAGCAGGGAATAGTGGAGAGAATTAATTAATACAATTTATACTATTAATTAGACTTTATTCTAATTAATACAGTCTTAAATAAGACATTTAGATGATCCAGTTGGACTGATTTATCCCATGCCAACCCACCTGGCTAAGGAATTAGTCGGCAAACACTTGTCTCAGTGAGAATGGTTTAGGAAATAAATTGTGTTAAGGGTAATTGAGTATTGATTAAATTCAATATGGTGGTTAGAAATGGTCAACTAATATAGATAGTGTTTGACTAATCAGTTTATTCACATATAAACCACAGGACGGTTTTCTTACCAATGTTTGCACCGCATCA
The DNA here is from genome assembly GCA_021397915.2 of Tor tambroides. Classification (NCBI taxonomy): domain Eukaryota; kingdom Metazoa; phylum Chordata; class Actinopteri; order Cypriniformes; family Cyprinidae; genus Tor; species Tor tambroides. The sequence goes on along the minus strand of JAFVLL020007873.1, from coordinate 34,789 downwards.
ATCACATGACCTGAGGATTGTACCCTCAAACTCATCCGATTCAATTAACTTAATCATTAGACTAATAAGGAGGACAGTCCTTTGGGTAGGTTAGATACAGTATCTCTTGTTCTAGACTGCAGTCACTGTAAGGGGAAAAAGTAAGCATAATGAACAAAAAAAGCAAAGCAAATGAAAGAAACGATAAAAAAACAAAACCCTATAGGGCACATACATAAGCAATTGGAGTGCATACCATCTATCATTCTAATACTGTAAGCAACATATTATACAATATTGATAACACTACCTACAACAATACAATTTGCTCAACAGCTCTCAAAGAGACATAGAGGGTCATCTATCTGCCTGTTTTCCCAGAAGTCTTCTGTAGTATATACATGTTCATTCAAACCGTTGGTGGAAAAAGTTTGAAAATAGACATTTTTTGTCCATACTTTGAATTCACATGCTTTTACATATGGGAGTCAGTCTTTGGAGAAATACAGTAGACGCACTAACACGGACAGGAACAGAGATGTATAAAAATATGTAAAACCTTACAAAATGTGTTCTCACTCATTGTCAGAGCCAGTCAATGTTCAATTTGTGGAAATGCTTCGGTTTCCAGCACGCAACTGATATGTTTAAATGTCAGCTCTTTGAGATATTCACTCACAAAAAGGTACCACCACCAAGCAGGCTTTAGTGTGCTAAAATAAGAAAGAAAAAAAAACAAAACAAATATATATTTTTTAATATAGAAATGGAATATCCTCTTCTTTGAAAAAAGAAAATATAGACATCTCAATTGAAACATTTCTCATAATCCAATGTTCTCACATCCTCTGTTTTCCTTCGTTCCTGATGATGAACCCTCATGACAGTTGCCATGGAAACAAGACCAGACGAATGGCTTGTCTTTTCATGGTGAGATGTGAGTTTGTCTGAGTGCAGAAGAGTCAGGCCAACCCATCCACCCCCCACCCCACCCCACCACCACCAGCTCCTTACCTAGAAGGCATATGGGTGAGCTACGCTTTTGTCTGAGAAATACATAAATAACTACAAGCCCACTATGCGATGTTCTTAGTAGCATTTTCGTTTAACCTTTCCATGTAATTTCGGAGCTCTTTGGAGTCCCCGAGCTCGATGTCTGGGCATACCCATTTGATGTCATTCTGACCAATGAGAAGCGGACTTATGGATGGGCAGCCATTGGTGGGCTTGCTATGGCTGAAAGTGGTGAACTTGACCCGTTTCCTTTTGGTAGTGGGTGAGTTTATGGACTCGCTCTTGTGATCTCTCCCAGCACACCCTGAGTCAGAGGCCGACCTGTGGACCTGGCCTTGAACGCTCTTCTGAGACGAAAGACCATTGAGGAGCTGGCTACCTTCCTCCAGGCCCAGCCCGGAGTCCATGGTGCCTCCCAGCTCCTCTTGATCCAGACACAAACCTGCCTGGCTTTCCAACAGCTCGGCATCATGGCCCAACCAAACCCAGTCGTGGGCGTGAGCCATGGTCTCCTGGCCCTCCAACGGGAGCTGCTTGTTGCGATACTTGAGGGCGTAGGAGACGCAGTTGATCAGGAATACCAGGATGGCCAGGCAGAAGACACCTAGCAGGGCGTACATGCCTATTTCCAGGTCCGTAAGCCCGCGGCGAGTCTGCAGCAGGTCGTCCTCCGCGTTACGTCCAGTTGGAAGGTCTGCTTGAGCTGGGAATTCGGAGAAATCCACCGGAATATCGCCAGCTGAGAGCCTGTTGCCGCTTGCTTTTCCTGGAATGGAGGTTTTGATGGTGGTAGCACCTCGGTTCATGATTCCAGCCTCCATGTCTGAGATCGAACCGCCATAGTATGGGGCATTGGGCCTGTATCTCCTGTCACTCGCGCTGTTTCCGGTTTCTTCATCACGGCCAAACTTCACATGGACGTTTGCGTTGCCTGCGGCCAGAACTGTGCGCCGCTTGGTTTTTTGGCACAATTCGGGTCCGTACATCTCCAAACGGACCAACATTCCTTGACCTTCACCCTTAGCCACCACCACTGGCCACCTCCAGCTGGTGCTCTTCTTCACCGACACCACCTGGTCGTCCAGCGAGGTGGCCGTAAGGACGAAATGTGCAGGGTTATAGAGGTCAAGAGTGGTCATGGAGCCATCGCTGAACTGAAGAAACGCACTGACAAGAGACTCCTGAAAGAGAAACATAACATGAACAGATGCTCTTGGGTAATGCTAATTTTCTTGCATCAACTATGCATGATTCTTAACCCCATTGTAGGACCGTTCAAAAGCTTTAAAAGTCCCCAAAACCACATTTCAAAGAGAACAGACGCACCAATCAGCAGGAGATTCAACCAATCTGCCCGTTTTATGTCTACCAACGTGGAGAAGAGAGGAAAACCCTGCCGATGCAAAGGATTAGTGAAATCAGACTAATCAGAAAGGGTTTTAAATGTGAGATGACTCAGAATAAGTGGGCAGCCCAGAGCAGCAGGATCCACTGACAAACCGCTGCTCCTCATCAACATGCAGCCCATGTCAAATGACTTTGTCCATAATGACAGTGATTATAGTGATTGCACCTGCTCATGGATAAAACAACCCTACATTTCTGAGAAACGGACACAGAAGTATGCAAAACTGTGACCTGAGAACCAGAACACAATTTGCAATTTAACTGCATGTGCCTGAAATTTTCAATGAGATTTCGCAGTGACTACCTTGTACACTACACTACAAAAACAAAAATCATCGATTGACGAGATGAAAAAATATGATTACTAATGTTAATTAAACATTAATAGAATACAAATGAAATAGATAATAATAAAGAAACAAATGTATTTTTCTAAATAATAAAAAATAACTGAAAATAATAATAAAATAATCAATAATTAAAAACATCAACAATAATAATAAACATTATTACTGTAACATGTATATTTTTATTGACTGTACAGAGTTTATTTCGACAACCTGATTAGCACTGTGCATGGTCTCCTGTGTCGTAGCTGTGGCCACAATGGCCCTGTTGCTTCCTGGGCTGAGTTGAAGGTTCAAGGAAAGGCCAGAAACCAGCTGCACGCCCAGCTCTATAATACTGACTTTATCATCCAGAACCCGGATCATCCTCTCAGCCAGAACAGAGTCTGACAATGGGGACATCACCTGGATAAAAACACAGACAGATATGCTTCTGTTACATAACACTGTAGAACAACTGAAAATTCTCTCCTAGTTTCTCACACAGATTTAGTGACAAGAAAAAATGAGTAGGCTACATGCAATTTCAAAAATCTAAATGACAGCTGTCCGCCCTCGACCATATGGCAATATCTGACACACAGGCAAGGAAATGACTTTGATACGAAACGTGATGGGAAAACTTCCTATCTGGATCAATTAATAGCAAAGCAGCCACCTCCGTATTTCCAGATTCATTATGTTATAATGAAGTGTCAGAAGCCATTTACTTCCTATCTGTAAGTGGAACTTCTACTGTCACCAGCGCGCACGGGACGCACTTCCTTCTAACCATCATTTGCACACTGTCTGGAAGTCCACAGGCAACAGTTTTTCACTCTAAAATGCAGCCATGTTAAGGTAAAGAAACAATTCGTATTCTTTTCATATTCCGCTCTTATTCCGAGCGCATCCTAATTTGCCATTTGAATTGAGAGATTTATTAATTAGGCATAAAATAAGAATAAGCAAGGGGAGCCTCGGGCATTACCCAATATTGCGTAAGATGCTGCCCCAGTGCTCCACTTTTTATAAATAGATCTATAAAATAAAAGTTAGTGCTTGCTACACTACTTCAACAAATCATTTCTTCCAAATAGTCTACTTTGAAAGCAATTCTTGCTCTGATTTGGAAACAACATGTATTTTCCCTCTTCTAATTGCAAGTAATTAATCATTCAATTTGGTTTTAATGAACTGCACAAACAGGTGGACCACTTTTGAAATTGAATAGGGAGTTTGGTCTAATAGCAAGGTGGACGATTGGTAATTTGGCCGTGGTTAAGTGGTGGGTTTTAGATTTCAGAGATCTCGATCTATAAAGCAGCACTGGTTTTCAGACTCCACGTGTTCCATCAAACCATTACTGGGCTGTTCATCTGATTTTAATTTTAAGCAAATCGAAGCGCTCTCCACCTGTGGCTCTAGCGTATACTTGCGTATGCTGTCAGATAGCACTCTAACGGCACTTTAGCTTGTCCAGCAGGTGTATTTATGTGTGAATGTATAGGTGACATCTATAAGAAAAAAAGTGTGATTTTCACAGACTGACCCTTAATTAAAAGGAGATTATCGTTTGTCATAAGAGCTGTGAGATGTGCAGACAGACAGCACACAAGCTGTGACAGAGCAGAGTGAGAGATGGTTTGCTGTCGTCTGCTCTAGTCTGACAGCGTACACGTGTCACATCACAACTCGGACTGATTCACCTCTCATCCGCACAGAGAAATAGACAAATGACAGCCAGGATTTTCCAAAGAAAACAAGAATGTCCTCACATTTTATTCATGCAGTATAAACACAAGGGAACTGTGGCTTAGTCAGCTGTAACTGTCAGTTTTGTTCCTGACAAAATGGGCAGCTCTGGTTGTGGTGCGTTGAGGAAATTGCATAATATGCTAGAACAAATGAATCATGGAAAAAGTTTTAATAATGCTGGAAATCCATAGATTTAGTAGATTATTGTGGTAATGCAACCGTGGTCTTGATTTTGTTTTCTTGAACATATTCATTTTTTGTTCTATAGTACATCACGTTACACATACATTCTTCTCACCTGAACCTTGCTGATGCCAGTGTTCAGACCGATAAGGACTTGTTCTTCTGACAGCTTGGCCACGCGTTCATCCACCACCCTTATAGAGTCTCTCACCAACTCTGTCACGTCCACCTGCCAATCACTGCCCAAGAGGAAGTCTGGCTGGCCCTGCCATTCCTCTGGCTCTGCCTCAAAGTGCGTGAGCACACGGATGGTGGTGCTCTGGTACTGTGGACCACAGCTACGATCCTTCTTGGCTCCTTCATCCCCGTCATCCTCTCCAGACCTGCAGTAAAAAAGAGCAACAAATACCACGTTACATCCCATCCCGCTGTGTCCACTTAAATTCAGTATCATTCAAACCAATCATGACTATTCTATTCTATAATAAAACATGTAAAGTTAAAAAATGCTATATATATAAACATATATAATAAAAAAACAAACAGAACAAAACTACTGTGAGAAATATTTTTTTGAATCTTTTTTTTTTGTATATATGCATACATACTCAACAAAATCAATGGGAATTTAAATGGTCAACAACAAAGAAAAGTTTCAAACACAAAATATTCTATTATATTCTATAAAAAAATCAACCCACTAAAATTAAATAAGTTAATCTTGTACTTTCAACCACATTAAAATTATCATCTCATGAATAATAATTCAAACCAAGAAGAAAAGACAAAAGAACTGAAAAATTAAATGGTTAAAAAACATTTTCTATTCTATTCTATTCTATTCTACTCTATCAAATATTAAAACAAACATTCAAAAATTAAAAAGTTAAAAATGTTTATATACATAAAACATAAAATAAAAAATAAACAGAACAAAATTAGTGTGAAAAATAATATTTTTAGGCAAAATCAAATTTTTTTTCAAAGATTCAAATTATTTTTTGTAAACTTACATACATAAAAATAAACACAGAACAAAATTAGTCTGAAAAATAATATTTTTAGGTAAAATCAAATTTATTTTCAAATTTTTGTTTTCAAAGATTCAAATTTATTATTTTTTTAATCTTAAAAAAATCATATGTATATACTCAACAAAATCAATGTGAAATTAGATGGTCGACAACAAAGAAAAGTTTCAAACATAAAATATTGTATTATATTCTTAGTTAATCTTGGACTTTCAACCACATTGACATTTTTATCTCATGAATATTCTGGTTAACACTCAAATCAAATAGAAAAGACAAAAGAACTGTACAAAATTAAATGGTTGAAAAACATTCTATTCTATTCTATTCTATTCTATTCTATTCTATTTAAAGTGTCTAAGTGTTTGCTGGACGTCTTTGAATTTTTTTTTTTTTTAATGAAGGAATTATTCACATATAAAACACAAAAAATAAATACACAACAAAATCAGTGCAAAAATAACATTGAAAACAAAGATAAGTTACGAAAATTAAACTTGTACATTCAGCAATTCTGAAATGATTTTCTGAGGAAGAATTTGGTTGACAAATTCAAGCAGAAATGACAGAATTATGAAAAAATGAAATGGTTAAAAACAAACAAACAAAAATTATATTCTGTTCTCAACCTACTGTATTCTAAAATTGCTGTCTTAAAGATTTACGTAACTCAAAAGTGTGAACCAAAAACTTATATTTACTTTGAATACTTTGAATTTACTTTCTAAGAAAACCCAGAATTGATAATTATACAGTTTTCAGCCTCTTATAATGGGCGAGTTGCTTCAACAGGCTGTAAACGTGAACCCTATTCACATTACAGTGATGCATTTCCTCTCCTCATAACAAACAGCTCAGCACCAGGTGAAAGGGGGAGAGGGGAGCAGCTCTGACTGTTCCATTATTTTTAATGAGTTTAAGTCATCCAAAATAAAAAACAACAGCAGAGGCAGGTTAACATGGTGGCTTTGACCAGAGGGGAGGCCACGCTCCTTTAGACTTTTACGCAATTCCGCCTGAACGACAGTAGAAACAGCATGACATTTACACAACACAGGTGTATAAACAGGGCAGGCGGCACTCAGCTGAGGAATGTCAGGTCACAGGAGGTCTCAGGAATAATGAGACTCAGTCTTACAACACAACCACGTTTCCCGCTCTCAAAACGCTACCTGAGACAGATACAACCTCAGACCAAGGGCACATACTGTATGATACAACAAGGGTGCAAATTTAAAACTCGTCAAGTGCCAAATGTGAGTTAACATGGGCTTTTGACGAATGCAACTCACCAGCTGGCCACTATCTTAAAGGAACAGCTCACCCATAAATAACAATTCAGTCAAAATGTATTCGCTCATGCAGATCCAATCCTGCATGATGTACTTTCTCTTGTGGAGCACAGAAGATATTTTGAAGAAGTCCAAAACAAAACTGGAACACTGACATTTTTTTAAATAGTTTTGATGTGCAGAAGAAATTTATACAGGAGTGACACGAGGGTGAGCATTTTTGGGTGAACTACCTCTTTAAAGGGATAGTTCACCCAAAAATGAAAATCCTGTTATCATTTACCCTCAATTTGTTTCAGCCCTGTATAAGTTGATTTCTTCTACTGAACACAAAAGAAGATATTTTGAAAGAAAAAAAAGAAAGAACGAAAAAAAGTCGATGGTCCACATTGACTTCCATAGTGATTTTTTCCATACCATGGAAGTCAATAGGGACCAACAACTGTTTAGTTACCCATATTCTTCAAAATATCTTCTTTTGTGTTCAACAGAAAAAAGAAACTTGTACAGGTTTGAAATAACTAAAGGGTGGGTAAATGATGACAGAATTTTCATTTTTGGGTGAACTATGCCTTTAAGAACTGCAATACACACTATTTAAACTGACATACAGACCAACTAGTAACAAAAACATCTGTGCATCTTTTAATATCTTCAGATTTAGCTTCAGTTGTAAGTATATTTAATCTAGGATGTTCAGGTACCAGTAAGAACTTTCACAGTGACACCATAGAAGAACCATGATTTCAGTGAAAGGTTCCTCAAAATTTTTTTTCTCTTTTTTTTTTTACTGCGAAGAACCTTTTAAGTCAAAATAACTCTTTTCCACTACAAAAAACCTTTTGTGCAAAGTAACATTTTCATGGATGATCGTCTAGAGTTTATTTCCTGCTGAACTCCATGTGGCAACACAAAATATGGAATATTCATCACCATAAGCCATCAAATGATTATATTAGGAACAAAATAATGACATAATAGATAATAGAGACTCAAGATGCTACAAGCAATGACAAAATGACTCACTAGAATCATGAAAGTACAAGGAGACGGTCCATATTGAGAATCAGCCTCATTCAAGTAGAAGCTGTTGCATGTTGCATGTAAACTTCCTGCAAATGAAAGAGCTGCCTGGGGGCGTTATGAAGATGGCCGCCACATGAACCTGCCTTAGAGGATTTTGCTAATATGTAAGAAAAAATGTTTAAATAATTCAACTGTCACAGGGACAAAATATATATATTTTTGATATGAAATAATGTCAAATCTAAACTTTCTCAGGTTTTTTTTTAAGCAGAGGAAAATCAGAGATGCTTAAATTCCCAAGTGGACTGGTGCAAGAAAAGGTCTGGTCAGAGAATCTTCATGTTAAGATAATGGAGAAGCAATCATTGTGCAATCCACACATCTGCTTGCTCACAACCACACAACTTATAGTATAACCACACAGACTCATCATCAGTGCCTCGCAATTTCTCCACCGCTCATTCCATCTGTCATCCGTCATCCTGTTCTCACTTATCATGCATGAGTCAATCTGGCAGGATTGTTTCTGGTGGAAGAGTAATTAAAAATTATCTTGTGGATATCTGCAGCGTACAGCAGCATTAACCTGCATGTTGTCTGGTGCTGGTGCATCAGAGGCAGGTGTGCCTGAAGACGACCCAGCGGTAATTAAAAAGTCAGCGTCCGCATTCTCCCCTCACCTCCATCATGCTTTCCGGAGGGAGCTCCGCTACATGTCTGCCGTTACCCAAGAACGACAGAGCATGAAAATGGCTGAGGAAAGGGTTGATAAAGACAGGGCAGGCTGACACCGGCGAGCTGGAGCATCATTGGTGCTGTGCAGTACTGAGACTTATTACAGTAATGTATGAAATCGCTGCATTTTCAAATCACCAGCAGAACCATATTGCATAACGTGTGTGGGCTGTGCAGGATATTTTCTGCTCAGCTAAAGATTATAAAACTTGACAGAACATAGTTTCCAGGCTCTTTTCATCTCAATTATAATTTATAGAAGTTATATAATTGTAACTCTCAAAAATAAAGATTGTTTGCTGGCTTGTATGTTTCCATGAGTAACCTTTAGCACCCACAGAACCCTTAGAATGAGCAAAAGGTCCTTTGCAATGGAAAAAGGTTCTTTAGATTATTAAAAGTTTCTACAAACTAAGAAAAAAATGATACTTTTCACTTAAAGGGTTACTCCACCCCAAAATGAAAATTGTGTCATTAATTACTCACCCTCATGTTGTTCCAAACCCATAAGACCTTCGTTCATCTTCAGAACACAAATTACGATATTTTCGATGCATTCTGAGAGCTGTCTGACCCTCCCATAGACAGCAATGGAATTAACACAATCAACGTCCAGAAACGTAGCAAGGAGATTGGTAAAATAATCCAAAGGGGTCATATAATATTCTACACAACTTCGATTTCTAATGTTTTGCACCAAAATGATTTATACTTTATGCTATTAAAAAGGTGTTAGTTAGAATCAGGGGATTCAGGGATGTTTGGTTCTTCACAGAACCACAATGCCAATAAAGAACCATTATTTGTAAACTTCAGGAATTAAATGCAGAGCGGCAGGTGCTACACACAATTAGGAATAACACAAGGTTATAACGTGTTGACTTTTAGGCTATAGTATAGAATAAGGAATAACAGTTTCTTTTGTCACTATAGTGTGTAAATGTAGGCAAACATGCATTCATGTGTTCAAATAAATACACCTGTTTAAATGAATAGTTCACCCAAAAATGAAAATTCTGTCATTAATTACTCACCCTCATATTGTTCTTTGCACACAAAAATTATTCTCATAGCTTCAGAAAATTACGGTTGAAACGCAGATGTCACATGGACTATTTTAACAATGTCCTTACTACCTTTCTGGGCCTTGAACGTGCTAGTTCCATTGCTGTCTATGCAGGGTCAGAAAGCTCTCGGATTTCATCAAAAATATCTTAATTTGTGTTCTGAATGAAGATGAACGAAGGTCTTACAGGTTTGGAACGACACATGGGTGAGTAATTAATGACAGAATTAACATCAGAATGTTCTGCGAATGGTTTTGAAAGTTACAATATTCTTCAACAGTACAATGAACCCAAGGTCAAATGTGATTCCTTGAAAGAAAAACATCGCTAACCTCTGGTTGGCAGCATCTACAGGAACTCTCCAGCTCCTGATCTGGCTGAGCTCCGGATCGGACATCTCGATCTGCAGGGGGAGTCGAGGCATCCATACGCTAACCTCCAGCTGAGCGCTGAGGTAACTGTAGGTGAAGTTCACCATCATCCTCACCCTCCCACGCATCTCCTTGCCGTTGACGTACACATAATCGCACCTTTCGGACACCTGAGAGGCAGGAATACAAATCAGACAGCAGACAAACAAAGTGTTCAAGCAACACTGTATTCAGAGCAGCACTAAATTAAAGAAAATTGCAGCCCTGGCCAATGTATCAGCCTACTTTTCGCTCCAATTTCCTGGCGACAATTTAAAATTTTGAAAGCGCAAAAAAATGAGGCCTCTTTTTGTGCTAATCAGCGCAATACGTGAAAAACAGTCTGGCTTTGTGTTTTTTTTTGTGCCGCTGTTATTCGCTTCTATTCTGAGCTTTAATTAGGAAGATGAGAGATTGGATGGGCTTTGACTGGTCTGTCCAAGTATTTATTTCTGACTACAGTCGGTAGTTGCTGTTGATAATGAGAGTGTTTGGATGTCTGTATTTTTCAGGCTTTGGGGTTGAAAGAACCTAAGCAGATGGAGAGATAGAAGAAACAGAAAAAAGCTAAGTGGTCAAGTTCTTCTATTGCAGCAAAGTAACTCATTTGCAGAGCATATATACTACTCTTAGCTAACTCTTATAATACCTGGCGGAGAAAACCACATCGCATCCAATCAACTTGAGGGCTTCCTTAAAAACAACAGATGTGGATATGGACCAATGGCATGGCTTGATTTTTTGAGCAGCTGCCCATCAGCTTAATATCCAAGATGACAAGAGTGCCGGTTGTTTGTGAGATTTCCCTAATGCTGTGCCATTTTCCAGCACATCATACTTGTTACATCTCAATATCAGACTGCTATTTAGTAACTGCAATCAGTAGCCAAGCTTTCATCAAGCTCTCATTTACTGACTGCTCAGAGTATACCAGGAATCAATTCCAGCTTTTTTCAGATTAACTGTTTTAAAAGACAAACAGAAAACAATGAATTCCAAAGAAATGTCACTTCTTAATGAAGTTTTACACTACTTCTCTAATTGTGACATTAGGGGAAGTCAACGGTGCATTTATAGGAGCTGTGATTAACTTTAGTTATTTAGGAAGGTCAGCATAATAATCTGTATAGTAGAATGACTTCTGAAGGATCATGAGCCTGAAGACTGGAGTAATGGCTGCTGAAAACTGTTATCACAAATATATTGCATTACAACATTTTTTTAAATTATAATAACATTTCACAATGTTACTATTTTACAGAATTTTTATAAAATAATTGCAGCCTTTGTGAAAGCATAAAAGAGAGACTTCAAAAAACAAAATCTTACTTGACAACTTTTGAGGGCTAGTGTATATTTCAGATAATTAGGTTGTGCACAAATGATTTAAAGGGATAGTTCACCCAAAAATTAAAATTCTGTCATAAATTACTCACTCTTATGTCATTCCACACCTTTGTTCATCTTCAGAACACAAATTAAGATGATGTTTTTGATGAAATACGAGAGCTTTCTGACCTGAAACTTTCCCAGCCCCAGAAACGTAGTAAGGACATTGTAAAAATAGTCCATGTGACATCAGAGGTTCTTCTGTAATTTTATGAGGCTAAGAGAATACTTTTTGTGCACACAGAAAACAAAAATAGCAACTTTATTCAACAATTCTTCTCTTCTTATTTTTTTCTTTGCGCACAAAAAGTATTTTATGTAGCTTAATAACATTACGGTTGAACCACTGATGTCACATGGACTATTTTAACGATGTCCATTACTACCTTTTGGGCACTGAATGTGTCAGTTGCGCTGCTGTCTGCAGGGCCAGAAAGCTCTTGGATTTCATCAAAAGTATCTTAATTTGTTCTGAAGATGAATGAAGGTCTTATGATTTTGGAACGACATAAGGGTGAATAATTACTGACATCATTTTAATTTCTCTTTAAAATGATCATTTACTGTTTTGAAAAATGAAAAGTTTGAAAAGTCTGTGTAATACATTGAGTCTGCAGTAAAGAATCATGTTTAAAGTAATAAATAAATACATACATAATACAAATTCATTAGCACATTGAGTTACTGTACATACTGATTTGAGGGGGCAACTGTTGTTGCTGAACAATTTAAGTGCTCAAATGCACTTACACATTTAATTTGCAAACTTAATTCTTATATCTGCCACACATGGATTTTGGATAAACACATGAATCAGCAATTAAAAACCAATATATGACGCATTGGTCCAGTTAACAATACCTGTCATCTTTAAATGTATCCTTGCTGTGAGCTATATCACAAAACTGTGGGGACAAAATCAGCACTGGAAAAAGTGACTAAAAGCAAATGGCGCCTAGGCTTGTAATAATGAACAACTGCAGTGAACTTAAATACTACTATAATTCCCCACAGCAATTATATCTGTTAAACACCTGTTAAATCTGTTAAACTGTCTGGATCTGCCCATATAAATGACATAATGGACCAATTTGCAGTTTCACATTGACAATTGTATTCTTTACTTCCTCAATTATAGATTGTAAATCTCCCACAACAGTCAAAGAGCCAGAGATCCTCAGAGGTGCTCTGGCAACCCATGAAGAGTATTGGTTTGGGTGTGTAGAGAATATTGGTCAATCTAACTTCACTGCAACATGCCCTTCCCATGAGCATCTATATACACCATAACCAGCCTGGCAGAGCATTAATCAGGAACATTAAGTCTGCTGAAGAGAGGGACATTTACAGAGGACGTCAAGAACCCCGTGGGGAACTGGGCTGGGTACTTAATGACCCATTCAACAGGCACACGGAGAGACCTGACTGTGTCGTCTGATGCAAATGCTGTCCCTCTCTGCCTGTCCATCTCTGACTGTGGTAATTAGTAGAGTGTATTTTGAGCATCACTAGACGCTCACCGCACGGTGAACCCAATATTTGTAGTAACTAGGAAAAAGCAGAGATGCTACAAACTAAAAACTGCAGTTTAATGCTACATGACTGCAGGCTACTGAGAGTATTGCTTTTCACAGTAACTTTATGGCAAACTGAGATAATAATCAAAGACATTAAAAATAAACAAATATATATATATATTTATTTACTGTTATTTATACAATAACATTTATTGTAAAAATGTTATATATGTAAGATAATTTAGTGCATTAAAATGAACTCTGATTCAAATTAATCTGTGCATTAGATATTAAATTGAACCAACAAACAGTACACCGATTAATTTGAGAAAATAATAATGGTTTACATTTTAAATATTTAAATTCTTTTTATGTATAAATTCACAAAACATATTCAAATGCTGCTGTGTGTCACCATCATCAACAAATAGTCAAACACCTTTTGTTGCCTGACTGTACAATGGCAAAAATGCATTAATTTCAAAAGCTGATGGCTTTTTTGGTTGAAATGAGTTAATGCGAATTTTCACACACCTTTTTGTGTGAATCTGAGCATAATTGAGCCAAACCCATCTCTCACAGGACAGAGATTCAATTTCAATTATGACTACATGTGCAGTTGCTGCATTTCATCATTGTAGTGCAGTTAAACCAGCTGTAATATGAATAGCTTGTAACTTAACAAGCCTCAGTTTCAAAGTAGGTTATCAAACACCTCCCTGGACACACACATTTGTGTGTATGAATACACACAAACAATCTTCCTGCAGTGTGGTGATACGGTGTCATATATAGAATCTGCTCCAGCTCTACAACTTACTGTATGTACCATTTTTATACCTCTCCTGACTTCTGTCTCTATCCTTTCCTCTTTTTCCCTCTCTCATTACTCTCTCAGTCTGTCCATCTCCTGTATCTGCCTGTGCAGAAGATCTCATTTGCTGGATTGTCTAGACAGCTTGAAATCAAAACACATCACAAAGAAATACTACACATCACACTAACAGCTATATGTCTTTCCACTGGGTTTCATAATCTTGTCTGACATACAATATCAACAGATGCTAATTGAAAAGCCCTTAAGAAAAAAAAATTAAACATTAAATTGGGTTGGGAACTGTAGCAGGAAAATAGTCAAAGATAAAGCTTGGGTAAGCCCTGGGTAAACATAACTGTGAGATATTTTGTTTTACATTTACATGGTTCATATATAACCATATATAGTTTGTAATCAATTGTATGGAAAAGAGCAGCTTGGACATTCAGCTAAACATTTTCATTTGTGTTTCACTTTAAAAACTAAAGTCATACAGGTTTGGAACAACAGGAAATCATTAAATCATGTTGATTTTTGATTAATCTTTAACATTTAACATACTTATGCCTATGTATGACTTCAATAACATTGACTGGATGAATACAGTTTGCAATGGCAAATGAAACTTACAAAATTAATACAAATATGTAGTTGCCATATTTAACAATTTCACTTTCTGATACAGAAACAATTTTACAAAGCATATGCATAATTAAAAATGTAAGCACTGTTCAGTTTATGATTAGCTAACTGTTGCTAAACAACTCACTGTAATATACTGGCTCTGCATTATTTCACACTGTATAACTTTGGCACCACAATTTGGATCAGTGATAAAATTAATTCTAACCTTTCTCTGGTGCAGGTTTTTCAAAGCTAAAACTCTATTGAAATCATCACTTTGCCCAGGGTTAGACAATAACCCAGGGTGAACCGCAGTGTGCGAAGCATTATATTGAGAGGTATGACAGCGACATCAACTGACACGGATTAATATGCAATGCGTATCACAAAATCTGCAAAAGTCAGTGTAAACAAAAATAATGGCATAGTGTCTTCAGATGCTCTGAATCCAGGGTGCAGTGCCTGTGTGTGTGTGTGTGTGTGTGTGTGTGTGTTTCAGCTTTGGTGGGGAGGAAGGGGGCGGGGGGTTCCTCTCCAGAGGTCAGTGTTACAGTGTGGGATGTTCATCAGATAATTAAACCCAAAGGGAGTAAATACACACACATAGTCATTTTCTCCCTCATAAAATGCTCTCATATTTTGTTCCCAAATGGCAGATGGAAGTGGAAGGCGCAAGCTTGTTCTGAAAAGACTGCATTTAACATCCCTTTGATTTTTGCCTTTGGCTTGACAATTGAAAATAGACACTACTTCAGAACGGTTGAATGTATAGCGCTTTAAATCAAATCTAATATAGCTACCTTAATACACTATGTGTTCCCTCTGCAGTTCTTTTATTATCTTGGTTACAAAATTATTCTGAGCTTATGTGTGACTGCAGGTTCTTTTAGCTTTTGTTTCCTTGCTTTGCTTTACAGTAAATCGCACCACACAACAATCTCTCACAAATTACCAATTAAAACATTAAATTATAAAATCTTTTAGAATAATTTGGTTGTGTATATTTAGGATACATAAAAGTCCATTAGCATACCAAAGAAATATTTTGAATATCAATTTTCATCACCGTCATTTCCACCACAGAATGTTATTAAACATAATTTGGTGGAAATTCCACTGTTACAGAAATGGCAAAACTGACTGTTATTTAGCTAATTAAATGAAACTACTGAGAGTGTGAAGAGTTCATTTTTTTGTAAAAGTCTGTAAGGTTAAAAGTGCTCATAGCTGAACAAATACGAATCCAAAAATGTGTGGTTTGTTCGTGTTAGTGACCCGTGCATGCTTTTGCCCACCTTAACCACGTCCTCATCCGTCGAGCGACATTCCACCGACTCGGTCACATCGGTCACGGTACCTTCGGTTCCAACGGTGACCACCTTCACTGGCATTGCAACAGTTTTCCCGGTGAGCACTGCAGTGTTAAGGATCTCTGTCTCCTGCACACAGAGGGCAGATCAATCAGACTCAGGATAATTCACTCGCAATTATTCACGATAATTCGTCATTCTGTCAGCTCCAGCTCTTCAGCGCCAACATTGAGTCACGCTATTAACCCAGTGAGTCATATCATTCAATTAGAGTCATCAGCTCTGGAGAGTCTCAGAGTGAGATGGAGAGGTCTGTTTAGAGCCAAACAACACATCCTGTTTTTATGAAACTGATCCACTCTAAGATAATATATATTAACATGAAAAACACACACAGGAATAAGGTTCCCTATCAAGTCACTACAAAAAGGAAAAAAAATTTTTTTCACACATATTCAGAAGAAAATATGAATGCTTGCCCATGCAAATCCTTTCAGCATGACACTAGGGTACTGTGAGTAATTTGCCAAGCCGATGCTATGTGGTTGCTAAGGTGTTCAGAGTAGTTTTAATATGTTGTTTGTGGTTGCTAGCTCAGGGTGGTTGCTTACTGGCCCAAATCAAAAGAGCCCCAAGATGAGTTATCAGATATGGAGACTTCAGGATTTGTTTTGGCTGTTTTATAGCACTTCTGATTAATTTATTTTTTAGAAATAAATATATAATATTTATATATTTTTTAAATATTATATTATATTATATTATATTTAGATCTTAAATAAAACAAAAATAGCTATTTTAAATATATTTAAACATTTTTACATCTAAAATTAAAAGATTACAATTGATATTACATTACATACATAATGTACATTTTTATTTTATTTTTAAAACTAACAGAAGCAAAGTGATGCTTATAGTAAACATCAATACCACTGTGGGAAGTTCCTGAAATGTGCCTTACATATATAGAGAGCAATGTCAGGGAAAACACAGTAAGCACATCTTATTTTCACAGAACTATCCTGTAATTATGGAGAAATGATATAATCTTATCTAAAACATGTTCATATGTTCAATTTACAGTTCAAACAAACCAAAGGCTGGATAATTAGATCATTTAAGTCTGACTTGTGTTTTTCCTGCCGGCTGGGGCTATGGGTGAGGAGACGGCACAAAACTGCCCTCATCATAAACCACGCGGTACTTTGAGACGGATAAACCTAAATAAAGAAGCCCTCTGCGAAGGTTTTGTTCTTCATCATAGGGTCTTTTCTTCTCTTTATGTCACAGCTCTTGCCATTCTCCTTTAGAGAAAACAGATAACATTATTTAATCCTGAACTGTGGATAATGAAATTTCAAGCTTGTTAATAAGACCGAGGTCTTCTGCTCCTTTTTTTTCTCCAGGCTGATCCCACTTCAGGCTTCGCTTGGCAGCTGATTCTTATTTCAATCATTTTCACTTTAATGCACCACAATCGTAAGGATAAACGAGCCTCTTCCTTTCTTTCCTTTTATGCATTTAAGCCGATCATTATTTTCTATCTAACACAGGCTGTGCTGTCTACTTCTGAGGTAGAATTTGAATACGCCATTTCCCTTGATTTCAAAATTATGTAAATGTGCAATAGGAACGTAGTCTGAGCAGCGAGAGCTTGGTATTCAAACCTTACGCTCAGACATTTTGACAGGGAGTTATCGCCTGTGTTTGATTTGCTGTCAAAACATTAATTTATCAAGACCAGGAAAATGACTCTGATAAATATTCCACAGGATGGGTTGGGTGAAGTGTTTACAATTCGCTCTCCCCCTTTCACTCACTTCCCGCTCAGATGAATTCAAAGAACTCAGCGACACTGTTCGGCAGACAAGGTGCTTTCAAATGTCTTTCAATGTGTCCATTCACTGGCTGTTAAAACCGAACAATGTAATTTTCAGTCAAGCCTGAAGATTACGCAGTGAATTAAAAACAGAATTCAAGAGTAAAACAGGCAAAGTGCTGGAAAGCCTCTCATTGTGATGCCACAGACTCTGATGGGCTTTACTGTAAAAAAACAAAAAAAAAACAAAGCTGAAGTGAGTTCAGTTCAGTGAGGGAGGACAGTTTTAAACCACACAGGTCAAATCCATTGACCCTTGAGAAATGCATACGTGCCTCCACCCTCTGACTCACATGGCAAAAGCACAAAAAAGAAAAATGTAGTGCAACTTTCCTTCTCAGGATATATCAACAAAAATGTTTCATATTTGAAAGTTATATCTGAAGATTCTAATGCTTTGCTAAAGAAGGAGAAAAATAACTATTTATTCACCTTAAAAATGACGGGTATGTGAATGTTTGCAGAAGGATTTCAAAGTAATATACACCAGACTCTCCAAATTCAGAAACACACATAGAGTAAGAACCTAATCTTAATCCAGTTCAGTCGCATAAAAGTCCTATAAATCTATGCCACTTTTTCTGAATTTTGGGGAGAAAATGTCATGTTTTAAAGGGATAGTTCACCCAAAAATGAAAATTCTGTCATTAATCCAGCACCCTCATGTCTTTCAAAATCTGTAAGACCTTCATTCATCTTCAGGACACAAATTAAGATATTTTTGATGAAATCCGAGAGCTTTCTGAACCTGCATAGACAGCAGCGCAACTGACACATTCAAGGCCCAGAAAGGTAGTAAGGACATTGTTAAAATAGTCTATGTGACATCAGTGGTTCAACTGTAAATTTATAAAGCTACAAGAATACATTTTTGCGCAAAAAAGCTAAAAATAATGACTTTTATTATATACTTGAACATGCCAGTTGCATTGCTGTCTATGCAGGGTCAGAAATGGCTTGGATTTCATCAAAAATATCTTAATTTGTGTTCCGAAGATGAACAAAGGTCTTGCGGGTTTGGAACAACATGAGGATGAGTAATTAATGACATAATTTTCATTTTTGTGTAAACTATCCCTTTAAAACATGACCAAACTAAATAAAATCACAATCATTTTTAATAAATGTATATATATATTCTTCCAGATTTCGAACAATTAACAGTAAATATTACATACAAAAAAAATTAAATAATCAATAAGCTGTATTAGCATATTAAAATGATGTCTGTAGCATCACTGACTGAAGTAATGTATGCTTAAAGTTCAGCTTTACCATCACAGGAATAAATTACATTTTAAAATATACTGAAACAGAAAACCCCTAATTGTAAAAAATATTTCACAATATTACTGTTTTTACTGTATTTTGATTAAATAATTGCAGTCTTGGTGAGCATAAGAGATTGCTTTTAAAAACATTAAAAAAAAATCTTAATTATTGCAAAGTTTTGGCTGTATATATATATATATATATATATATATATATATATTAATTGCAATATACATAAAATCAAATTCCATTGTGTTTCTGTGCATTAGTGAGTTTTGTGATTCCAAGACTACATTAACATGCAGCACAATGCAGAGTACTGTCTTCTGACGCATCTGGCATTGGCTTGAAAATTAAAGAAGATTTACTCTGACAGCAGGACTGATGTGGGTGGCATGAGAACCAGCAAAACTAATATGCCACTAGTTTATGTCCACCTACACTCCCGGTCCTCCCCCCCCACCTCAATCATGATGCTCCGGTTGTTGAAGCACACCATCCTTCTCCTCCTCCCAACCCCATCTTCGGAGCTCCTATGAGCCGCGGTTCCAGAGGGAGGGTGTTGAATCTGAGCACAATGTGTTATTCATGCAGCCTCATCATCTGCTGCTGGTCGGTAAACATTGTTCCCTGGACTGCAGACTGATTAGTGTTAGCTATGCGTGGATGCTGGGTTTGAAGAACAGGCTGTACGGCCTCCCAGAGACCATCTCTGCAGGAGATCAGTGCTTCTACAACACGCACTTACCTTTAAATGGTTCCACGCTCTCTTGAGAAAGAGTGAGAGAAGAGAGAAGGAGGTAAATCGATAAAAGGCCATTACACTTTTGGCGGCGCTGGTGGGGGCTAAAGAGGTATCGGAGGTCGGGGAATGCAGAGTTAATATCAGCACAGGTGATTGGTTCAGTTCGTGGTGAACCTAAACCGGCTCACACGGTGTCTAATGCTCAAGGACAGGCAGCGCTGAATGCATCGGCACCCCGTGTGGATCCTCGCGGCCGATGCCGCAGCCATGCTATTACAGAGCCATCGATCGGCGGCTGTATTTCTTTTCAAGACCGCGGGTCCTCCCAGCTCTTCAGCAGCGATGGCTGAAGCCTTTTTGCCTCAGAGTCTTGCTGACAGAGCCTGTGATAAAATGGCACAACAGTGCAGACAAACAGGGAGCGAAGAGGAAGATGGCTATTGATTTCAGTAATAGCGCAGAGAGATGAAGCGAACGCTTAGCTGTCATTGAACACATTACAGCCACTGGGTCAGCCAAGCGCCTCTCAGTGGCCGCTAGAATGAGGATAATCACAGTTTTGTGTTACTGTTTCCGCATCAACCCATTACCCAAGGCCTCTCCACCTCACTGCTTGGTTAAATGAGGAATTTTCCAAGAATTATGAGCCCTGTTATAAACAGTGGATGAACCGGACATGAGCATAAACCTGGGTTCCTCAGCTACTATTCTTTAAGAATCAAACTTCTCTGCATTATTCATGACATTGCATAGATGTGCTCATATAGACAGTGTGATTTAGCCAAGCGGATGTTGTACCTGGATCAAGATCATTTGTTAGTTCTGGAACAACATTCTTATCAAACCATCACAGGTCAAACACCTTAGATACCACTGAAACCTAGTAGACGTGATTCATAAGAACGCTGTTCAAGTCCTAACCTCAGCCCTAAGATCAGGATGACAGGAAGGTTGTTCCAGGAACATGTCCTCCTTGAATCACGCCAAGCACATAGGGAGCAGTGGTGAACGTACTGCAACTCAATTACACTACCTTTCCTCTGCACCTAAAAGACAATCTCCACTGCTTGGTAACTAGAGACCAACAGATGTTTTTTATGATCAGTAACTATTATTTTTATGTGTATGCTTAAATGTGTATGTATAAATGTAATTATTGCATAATTTTTGTTTTTAAATTACATAATACAATCAAATTTAGTCTAAAACAATAACCTGGAGGGTTATTAAAAACATTAATAATAATAATTATTTATTCTTAATATTAATATTATTATTAATATTATGTATGTCTAAATGTATGCAGAACTGATTCTAAATTATTGTTTAATTTTTGTTTTTTAATTATATAAAACAATAAAATATTGTCTAAATCAAACCTGGAGGGTTATGGTTTAAAAAAAAAAACTAATAATAATAATTTTAATATTTATAATATAACAATAATATTAATTACATTTTTATATAATTCATACTAGCGCTACTTTTATTATTATTGTTATTATTATTGACAATTTTCAACAACAACAACAACAATAATAACAATTGTATAATATTTGTACAATAAAATAATAATTTTAATAATATGTATTATAATTCATACTACTGCTACTAATTTCATATATTATTTATTACTATTATTAATATCATTATTAATATATAATAATCAACCGATTTTTTATTATTTTTGTTTTCTTTTAAGCATAAATAGAACTGATTCTTTATTCTTTATTTTTTACTTTTAGTTACATGATAAAAGTAAATAATAATAATAATAATAATAATAATAATAATAAATAAATTAATTAATTAATTAGTGCTGGGCAACGATTAATCACATCCAAAATAAAAGTTTTTTGTGTACATAATATATGTGTGTGTACTGTGTATATTTATTATGTATATACAGGTGCATCTCAATAAATTAGAATGTTGTGAAAAAGTTCATTTTTTCTTGTAAGTTATTTCAAAAAGTGAAACTTTCATATATTTTAGATTCATTGCATGTAAAGTAAAATTTCAAAAGTTTTTTTGTTTTAATTTTGATGATGAGCGCTTACAGCTAATGAAAGTCAAAAATCAGTATCTCAAAATATTAGAATATTTACATTTGAGTTTCAATTAATGACCATCCCTACAGTATAAATTCCGGGTATCTCTTGTTCTTTGAAACCACAATAATGGAGAAGACTGCTGACTTGACAATGATCCAGAAGACAGTGGTGACGCCCTCCACAAAGAGATTGGGAGTCACAGAGGGTCATTACTGAAAGGTGTGACTGTTCACAGAGTGCTGTATCCGGCTGCATATTAAATGCAAAGTTGACTGGAAGGAAGAAAATTTGGGTAGGAAAAGGTGCACAAGCAACAGGGATGACTGCAAGCTTGAGAATACTGTCAAGCAAAGCTGATTCAAAGACTTGTGAGCTTCACAAGGAGTGGACTGAAGCTGGAGTCAGTGCATGAAGAGTCACCACGCTCGCTACCAAGCCATTTCTGAACCGGAGACAACGTCAGAAGCGTCTTACGTGGACTGTGGAGAAAAAGAACTGGACTGTTTGTCAGTGGTCTAAAGTCCTCTTTTCAGATGAAAGTAAATTTTGCATTTCATTTGGAAATCAAAGTCCCAGAGTCTGGAGGAAGAGTGGAGAGGCACAGAATCCAAGCTGCTTGAAGTCTAGTGTGAAGTTTCCACAGTCAGTGATGATTTGGGCTGCCATGTCATCTGCTGGTGTTGGCCCACTGTGTTTTCTGAAGTCCAGTCAACGCAGCCATCTACCAGGAAATTTTAGAGCACTTCATGCTTCCTTCTGCTGACAAGCTTTTGGAGATGCTGATTTCATTTTCCAGCAGGACTTGGCACCTGTCCACACTACCAAAGGTACCAAAAGCTGGTTCAATGACCATGGTGCTACTGTGCTTGATTGGCCAGTAAACTCGCCTGACCTGAACCCAATAGAGAATCTATGGGTATTGTCAAGAGGAAGATGAGAGACACCAGACAATGCAGATGAGCTGAACAACAATGCAGATGAGCTGAAAGCCGCTGTCAAAGAAACCTGGGCTTCCATTACACCTCAGCAGTGCCACAAACTGATCACCTCCATGCCACGCCGAATTGAGGCAGTAATTAAGTAAGGAGCCCTACCAAGTATTGAGTACATATACAGTAAATGAACATACTTTCAGAAGGCCAACAATTCACTAAAAATGTTTTTTTTTATTGGTCTTATGAGTGACTAATTGTTGATAGTGAATTGGTGGGTTTTTGTTAAATGTGAGCCTAAATCATCACAATTAAAAGAACCAAAGACTTAAACTACTTCAGTCTGTGTGCACTGAATTTATTTAATACACGGGTTTCACAATTTGAGTTGAATTACTGAAATAAATGAACTTTTCCACAACATTCTAATTTATTGAGATGCACCTGTATAAATACACACACATGTATATATATATATATATATATATATATATATATATATATATATATATTTAAGAAAAATATGTTATGTTATATATTAAATATATTATTATTACTATTATTACAAATTATATGAATATAAATATATACATGTAAATACATGTAAATATTTTCTAAATACATACTGTATGTGTGTGTCTTTATATATACATAATAAATATACACAATACACACACATATATCATATAAACAAAAACTTTTATTTTGGATGCGATTAATCACAATTAATTGTTTTCCAGCACTAATAATAATAATAATGACATTACATATAAAAATTTGTTTTGCAGTCTAGCCATGTCTAACTGCTAATGCTACGTATTTCTCACTTGCGAATTAATGAATGCTATAGTATGTGAAGGTCTGGTAATTTAGCCATAATAATACTTAATAATGAGTTAGTGACTTTATCATTGAAGTGAGGCCATTCAATATCACCAGACTCAATACTGAAGAACCAATAAACAATTCTATCGCAACCTGCAGCCCTCAAGGGTTTTGGGGTTAACGCTCAAACAGCACAGCCATAGGAACTTAGATGAACTCTCTCAGCACTCTTTCAAATTAACACTTACTAGAAAACTCCACCACCTTTTAATAACTGTAAAAAAACCACACGGCTTAGATGCAATCGCCATCTAACATCGCCTACCTCATTTCCTCCATCTCTGGGGCAGTGAAATGTGGAAGTACAGATTCCATGTGCCCTGCGTAGTGTGCAGGCCTCCAGGTGAGGGATAATGAATACATAGGCTGTTTCAGATGATTGTGATAAGGCGGCAGCGGTCGTGCGCACAGCAGCGGTGGAGAGAGACTGAGATGCTGGTGGTAATGAGAGAGCGTGCGGTGAGGACCATCGATCCCCATGGCTCAGTGGCAGGGCTCAGGTTTACCGGGGCTAGCCGCCGCACACAATAACACGCTTCTGTCTGCATCTTAATCTCTCAGCAGTCACAAATCAACTTGCATTTTTTTCAGATAACTGCACTCATTTTTTTTCTCTCTCTCTCCCTTTCTCTTCTTGCATGTGTGCCACATGGTCTTGTGCTGCAGGGGGATCTAGAGAAACATTTGCATCAACAGTAAATAAAGCAGTAATACAAAAAAAGCTCAAATACTGGAGTACAGTGAGCACTCTGTCAAACTGTGCAGCTTAAATAACTTCTCTTAAAGACATTCTCATAATAAATTGTCTAGATCACAGTGTAAAAGGATAAACTCCATGTTTTTTTTTTTCTCCAGATAAAAGGTTGTTGGTCTCAGAAATGTCAAAATGCATTCTAGACATCAGACAACCACGCTGAAAAGAACAGCTGAAATAGTTTTTGCTGGTTTAGTTAGTAGACCAGGAATTCTTTAGTTTACATAATAGTGTGGCACTTTACAATTTGTACTATGCACAAAAATAAATTCCAGACGATTACTTTACAACTAATTGACAGAAAGTAAATAAAGTACAAGCAACTGAGCAACCAATTATGTGAAGACACATCTGTGTACCATGATTTGCTACTTGCTGGCGAGACATCTATGTATGTTTTGTCAGATTTTTCTGGAAGAGAAAAACTGTACAATTTAAACGTCTGCTAAAAGTACATTTTGTCAATGTTTAGGAGTACAATAGCATACAGATGGCCTTAAAGCTAGCATAAATGAATAAAAAAAGCTGTTATTTTTGTTGTAGAACATTTTACATTTTTCAGTCTTTCATGTCTTTTCAGTAGGGATAATTTAGAGATTTAAAAATTAAAACTAGTTATAAAAATACATTAAAATAAATAAAACACTAAAAACTAACATCAATAATTTTAAATGCTAAAAGTGAATGTGGGCATCACAACATTATAATACACAGTAAGAAAAAGAAAATTCATTTTGAGATTTTCTAAAGATAACAGTGTTATTAAACCTCATTGTTCCAGTCATTCTGACCCAGACAGGATTTTCTTCCTCCCGAAAACACCAGTTAATGTTATCCCATTAGACTTTGCCCATACAGGGTATAACAACTTCCCCCTAAAAAATGTATAATTTTTGTACTTTTTGGGGTATTTTTTCCCATCTTGCTACACTTGTTGTTACACTGGTGTTCCCAGTCAAAAAAAAGACTGACCTACAAAATATATATATATATATATATATATATATATATATATATATATTAGTGCTGTCAATCGATTAAAAAAATTAACTAATTAATCACACATTTTTCTGCGATTAATCGTGATTAATCCCACCTAACATTAAAGTTAAATAATGTTAATAATTTTTTAAATATACTTTTATATTGCAATAATTTCACATTCAATCTTCAAATTAATGTACAAACAACATAAAGACAGTATATTTTTAATATTTGTTTAATGGCATCTTTATTTTTATGACTGAAGGCCAGTATCACTGATACCAATTAATACTGATTTTCCTATAAAAATGTCTCCCCTTAATATTTAACCATTGACCTATAGCCATTCAACTTTACATTATAATTAAGAACTATCAATTTTAACATTTATTAGACTTTAAAAATAACTTCTAATTTAAGTGAACTTAAATCAATCTTCACATAAACCCTTTATAATAAATGTCATATTTATCTACCTGTGCCCCTCAGCAGAAATATACAGAAATTGAATAAAGTTATCAAACACTAAATTCTAAACTAAATACAGATGAATCCTTAAAACTGTAAAAGTTATTGATTTCCTCTTTTTTCTTTTGTTCTTGATGAACAGACATCACAGCAGCTGGTTATTAGGTTGTTTTGGCTTCTATTTCTTTAAGAGCTGCTGCTGCTGAACGTGACGCGGATCTGACACGCATCGTATTTTCTCTCAACTCTACCTTTTCTGACCCATTTCAGTCTCTACTAATGAGCTGACGAGTTGAATCGAGTGTGTTAGATGAGGGAGACAGTGCTAGGATGCTCCAGGACAGTTTTGAAAACCATTTCAGAGACATGTTCTTAATGTAACTCATATATAACATACTACATGCACGCACAGTTTTATGGCAGCTTTAATCGCCTTTTTGGTAACTTCATGACATACTGATCACGACATTGCATGCTCGTAGTTTCTTTCGCGATTTGATATGAAATGATACAGGCTATGCGCGCGCTGGCACTTTTGTGCGTGTATTGAAGAGCACGCGCTGCGAGCACAGTACAGTTTCCGTGCTCGTTTGACTCGTGCCTGACGCTGAAGTTGAAACGCGCGCCTGAAACGTCTCCGGATTGATGTGATCGTAAAGACGTTCTGCGACTGAATAAATGCACTTCTTGTCAAGAAAAAAGAGACAGAATTAGCAGTTATGAGTGGGGTGGCCAACCCTAGGCCCCGCCCCTGTGTTAACGGCGTTAAATAATTTTAACGCGTTAAACTGAAAAAAATTAATCACCTGCGTTAACGCGCTAATTTTGACAGCACTAATATATATATATATATATGAAGAGTTTAGATGTAAGTGCCACCTGAAATTTTCATCTAAAATGAGCATTTTTTATCAGGCTCCTTTATTTATGTTCAGTTATTTCATTTTAATAGCATAGAAAAGGACCTATACATTGTGATTAGAGTAGAATATCTGAACCTAAACATAGGAACCTGATAAAAATGCTCATTTTAGATGAAAATTTCAGACGGCACTTAGAGGCTTTTGCATCTGAACTCTTCATATATATACTTATGGTATATTATTGCCAAACTGTTTTTTGTTTTTTTAATTATCATAAGTTCTGTATTTTTGGAATTGACTGATTGTAGGCCTCATTAATCTGACCTTGTGCACCTTAGTTTTTGAGTGAAAAATTCCCAAAATGATCCACAAATAATGCTTTTTTTCACTCAAAAACAGAGGTGCCTAAATTGACAAAAAGATTGAAACTAAGATTTGGTGATATAGCATAATGAGGGATTTACAAGCAATTTTTAAAAGGTCAGCCCTTTTTGACAAGTAACACCAAATTAGGTAAAGGATTTTCAGCACAGCACACAGGCTAAATTATTGTTTTTTTTTAAAGATGAACATTAAGTGAGCATTAGATGACAGCAAACGTAATGTAAAAATACTGTAGAGGAAATGAGCATGCATAATTAAGGGCCAGATTTACTAAACAGGGCAAATTAGCACTATAGCACAATTCCATAAAAGCGGCAATGGAAGGGGAAAATTCTGTATGATTTACTGACAATGCGCACATTAAAGAACCCAGAAGAGTAATTTGATGAGCACAAATGTTAGTAAATTGTGTTGCGTGATACTTTTTAATACTCTCCTCCCATAAATGTTGCATCTGAAAGGCAAACTCCTACAAATGCATATTCAGTAAGGTCAGGTGCAAAAATAACTGCGTCCACGCCTTTTCAGCGCTAATTCTTCACTGCACGTCTTTAGTAAATCCTGACAGTACTATTTTAACGCCAAAAGACGGTTTGCGCTGGCGCAAGCTGTTCGTAAATCTGGCCCTAAATATCCAATATGGTACTGACATATAGTGCATTCTAATTATTAGCAAGGAAGAACCACTAGCAGCTAGTTCCCCATGTAAATTTGATGAGTAGTTCAAAAATGTTGCCTGATTTATGGCCTACGGCCTGTGGAAAACACAAAGGAAAAGGTATTACCTTGTCCTGTAGGCAGTTTACAGAGGACACTGTTCAAACAGACTTGAAGGAAGACAAACAGCAGGCCAGCGTTGCTCAGAGAACAGAGAAACCCATGAGCTCTGAAGAAAAGCCTGACACACACCAAAACTCAAGACTAAGGCCAAGAGGCTACAGAAAACCAAACAAAACAAATCCTGGAAGGAAAAAAAAAATCAGAAGAGGGGTTTGAAGGGAGATGCCTCTGACTTGGCAATTTGTTTGATTTTCCTTTTCTCTGAACAAACTCTCCAAGCGCCGCGAGAAGACAGGGTGGCAAACAAGAATGAGAGCGCTTTCAATAGTCAACAGAAAACAAGCTCAGCAGGGACCGAAATTTGCCTTCGAGAGGGCTGAACGGCCAATTACAAGGAGCTTAAGTAAACTTGATTCAAAAGTTGTGAGGTATAGAATCACAGAGCGAGGAAGAAAGACAAACACACACATTATAAAGAGAGAGAGAGCGAGCGAATGCTGGCGCATCCTAATGAGCCAGAACAGACTTTCTGCATTTTGAGGGTATCATGCACTGCCAAATCCTATTAGGGTATCTCCTCATTCAAAAAGTTGAAAGTGATGTGATTACATTGATCCCCTCCTGCTGTGTAACACAACAATCTGCTCTCCCAGCATTCCGAGAGCTCAAGACAAATGCGCTCCGTCAGAAGCCCAGACAACGCAAGTGATTGGTGGCTGCTGTCTCTCTGTCTGCATCCGTGATTGTTGTGTGAAATGCAACGATGGACCGAACGGGCTTGAGCCGGGGGTGTTGAACTCAGGCTGTAAGGGCAACATTTTCATTTTCGCAATGTTATTACATCATTCTCCGCCCTCGTCGCTACTGTACGACTGGCTGTGTTTACCGTAATGGGCCGAGACAGCACAGCTCTCGAACGCGATGGCTGATGGGGCTTGTTTGACCACCGAGTGAGGAACGGGGCCACGGCGGCTGTCCTCTCTAATGAGGCCGAAGAGACAGCTGGCAGGCTGGAATTAGCCGGTGTCTGCGAGAGGGGAAAAAGCTAATTCTAATGGAGCAGAAGCCTCCGATGGGACAGATTGGAGTCTCTTGCCTTTGTTATCATATGCCATTGTTCCTGTCACACCAATCTGCGTAGTTCCTCTACATTAGACAGGTAGAGAGAAGGGGGAGCGGATGGCCGCGCTCAGGGTGATTAAAGCTGCCCGCTGACTCTGCTGCAGGCTTAACGAAGTCTTGATTAAGTTTAACAAGGTGTGGTGATGACAATGTCGTCGTTATGGACAAGGGGAAAAGCCGCCATAGGGTGTGTGAGAGAACAGTGTACTGTAAAACGCAATTAAGACAGGCTGCAAAAGAGGCAAGGTGATATAATTCAAGATGCTATGCAAAAGAGAACCAAATTTACTGTGATTTGCATGTGAAGGTTGTGAGAGGAAGGTGAAACGCTTTAGCTAACGAGAGAGAGCTTTCAGATTTCAGAGGTTTTCAGAAAATACAAACCTTTTCACATCAAAATGAAATCATTTTCTTCAATGTTCACCTTTTGCAAAGAAGCCAATGAAGAGCAGATGTGTACTCCACCTCTAACCAAACACCATTTTTCTCCTTGCCTCAGCCTCTCACTTTATATAAAAGATGAAACTCACACTCAAAACAAATTTTTCTCTTTTTTTGTGTAAAGACTGCACTGGAATCACAGCTCCCCAAAATACAGCAATGTGTAAATAATCTATTTACTGATCATTATCACTGTTGGTGCATTTCAGTAGTTTAGCGAAGGAAAGAGTACATAATATCACACAGTAGTATTATGCTGTTCGTGATCTGTTTTAATCTACATGAATATATGCACAGGATTTAAAGGATAGATGGGCATAAAATTCATTAAATACTTCTACTGAAGTACAGCTACGTCTATAGAAGATACCTGTGGCACTGATTTTAATGGAGTAAAGGCCAATGTTCATTGAACAAGAGACTAATTTTCTGTCCTGATCTGATGCTGAGAGTCTATAAACAGCATGGATTTTTTTAATTTAAAAACAAACAGTTAATTGAAGTTTGTTGTAAGGCTTTAATGCTTGTAATGTAGAGTGGTGCATATGGTATTTTGTAAAAATGAAAAGGTTTGGGTTTGGTAAGATTTTTTAAGTTTCTGAAAGAGATCAAAAGTACAGTAATATTGTGAAATATAATTACATTTTTTACTTTAAAATATTTTAAAATGTAATTTTATTCCTGTGATGGCAAAGCTGAATTTTCAGCAGTCATTACTCCAGTTTTCAATGTTGCTGATCCTTCGGAAATCATTCTAATATGCTGATTTGATGCTCAAGAAACAATTATTATTATTATTATTGCAAATGTTAAAAACTGTTGTGCTGCTTAATGTTTTGTAAAAACCATGATACATTTTTTCAGGATTCTTTGATGAATGGAAAAAAGAAAAAAAAGAAAAGAAAAACTTTTGTAACATTTTAAATGTATTCAATGTCACTTTTGTTCAGTTTAATGCACATCCTTGCTGAATAAAAGTATTCATTTCTTACAAAGAAAAAGACCTTTTGCCTATTTTTTTTATTTTGCATAGTTATATAAATTAGATCTGGGTACATACTTTGCCAATGATAAATAGCATTGTGTTTTCCCACTCATGAATAGCACCAGCTGTGACTGCCCAGCCGCCATATAGCCCAATCACCATATAGCTTGAAATAACCTTTATTATCTATTATTTAACCTTATTTGTTTGAGGCCCCTTACAGTTTCCTCGCATTTTAAATTAATTGCTTTTGGTCCTGACCCAGTTGCCGATTTTAAAGCAAACTACAAGCTCACTTAAGCAAATTACAGCTAATTAACGTGCTAGTCATACTGTTGCTTCAGATGACACATCAACATTTCCTGTGTGATACATCTTATATTATGCCTGAAAGCAGCCAACATTTATATTATATGCAAACAGTAACAATAAAAAGAGGACAAAAGAACAGCATCGCATGTTTGGGCTTGCTGAGGAGGAGTTGACGAGGACTAAACTCACCATAGCCAATGGCACGATTCCCCCGAGGTCATGTGGTGCCAGACGGATGAGTGTCTGGATCTCATCCGAAAGGGTTCGAGAGATGGGATACTCAATCTGCCATGTAACTGAGCGACTTCCCAGAGGATCCAACAACCCGTTGACCTCCAGATCCACCTGAAGAACTTTCTGGAAACCAGCCTCCACCCTGACATAAAAACAAGAAACAGTAAAAAGTAATATCAAAGTGTTTGAATGCAAACTAAAAGCATATGCACGTAAAACTCATGGGTGTCTTGTGTTTATTTGTTGTTATGTGGCTACTGGCCAGTGCGTGCTGCCAACGGACGAAGGGGCAGTCAAGCGGCCATTTATCGACCCTTTTGTTTTTGTACACCTGGTGTGTGTAGGATGTAGGCTGCGACGTATGTGGGTGTGAATGTGTGGCGGTTTACTCTCATTATTTCAGTTCAACAAAAACACATCCCAGCAGCCACCGAAAAAAAAAAGACAGCAAAAAAGCAATTTACTTTTGGTCCAGCGCCACAGCATTTTCAGAAAAGATTTCCAAAGCAGAGCATAACATTGTCTCCACTGATTGCGATGCAAACAAAGCTGAAAAACAATGAATAAAACCAAAGCCATTTGATTTGCCCAGGCCTGGGTTTGATCAGCCTGGCTGCTCCGGCCTCACAGTACTTAGTTAAAACAAAACGGCATATGAAAAATTCCTAATATCAAACTACAAATGTGGAATATGGAACTGCAATTGAATTCGCACCTGGAACACAAAAACAAAACTATATTCTTTTCCTCAAAATCAGAACAGTATGGTACAAGTTCCCTCTTAAAATAACTCACATATCCATGACAAAAGCAATGCTGTCATTTCAACACTTTGGAAAAAAATAATTAGAATTTGCTCTTTGGTTGACACCACACACACAAAAATTGTTAATTTTTTCTAACAAATTCTTCAGTCAGGGTTAACATGGTTGCAGTTTTCTCTCATGTGGAACTGGGCTACTTTTAACCTTTTTCCATAAGAGTGTTTTGTCCTGGAGTTTGAAGGTTCAAAATATCACACAAATTAGTTTTGAATGCAAGGATTTCTGACCAAACGAACATACAATCCTTTGTAAATCAAAACAGGTAACCCGGTTACTACTTTTTATGGTTGACAGGTCAACTGTTATGATTAAAATATAGCAAATTTACTGTATGTCAGGTAACTGTGTATAATAGGCCTACATATGAAGCAATAGAAGAATATTACAATACTACAAGGTTATTGTACAGTGCGTCAAAAGTTTGGGGTTTGTAAGACTTCTATTCAGCAAGGTAGCATTAATCAAAAGTGGAAATAAAAAACATTTATAATGTTGCAAGAAATGCTGTTATTTTAAACTTTCTATTCATTATAGAATCCTGAAAAAATGTAATTGAATCCTGAAAATGTATTACAGTTTCCACATAAATATTGAGCAGCATAACTGTTTTCAACATAACAATAAGAAATGTTTCTTGAGCACCAAATCAGCATATTAGAATGATTTCTGGAGGATCAATGAAGACTGGAGTAATGGCTGCTGAAAACTTAGCTTTGCCAACACATTTTAAATAAATCAAAATAGAAAATTATTTTTATAATATATTATGATAACAGTCCACAATATTAATGTTTTACTGTATTTTGATTAAATAAATACAGCCTTGGGAAGCATAAGAGTTTTCTTTAAAAAAATAAAACAAAAATACAGACCCCAAACTACTGACAGGTAGTATATGAATTTATATCCTCCAAGCAAACTCTTAAACATTAGTTGAAAAATATTGCATTGTATTACTTTGTATATAGTACAATATACATATTAATGATGAAATTTACCATTTTTTTCTTTTTTACTTTACAATGGTTAAATGCTTCTTATATACATAGCAGGCTTAGAAACTGAACTTAAATAACCTTAACATTTCTACCATTTACTACAATTGCTAAAAATAAAATGTTGGGTTTTAATATTGGGCTGGTTTTGGGCTAGTCTGGATTTGTCTTTACAACTGGAATAGGAATCTGAGAATACCTCAGGAGCAGAGAGATGTCATCCTTTCTCTGTTAACAAAATAATTCCAGAAATACAGTCTCCCTCAAATGAATTTTCAAGAAAAAAAATAAAACATCTTCCACCTGTCTGTGTCCTCTAATCGCCAGCAGTTCTAATAACTTTCATTCCAAAAAGCCCTGGATTCTCTGATTTCAATGTCATGGAAACAGAGACGGCAGGATATCTTTAATAAGCAAATCTGGGTTGATCATATCAGTTTTCACACATTCTAATCTGTGACTTTACATAATAAAAGCGACCACACACTGCCTGTCTCTGCCAGATTGCACATGCTGTAAGTTAATTTGATTTGTAGATTCCTTAAGAGACATTATCTGTAAGGACCAGAAAAGTGAACTCAAGACAAGAAAAAGCCTGTTAAAAAATCCTTAAAGGAATCAATTTGCTCCAAACCTGTATGACTGTCTTCTTTCCGTAGACCACAAAAGAAGCAGTTAGACAAGATGTTCATGTTCTTTTGCACAATGACAAAAATGCATCACAAAGGTACTTAAACAGTGGTCCGCTCAATTTGTGCACTATATTCAAAGTCATCTAAAGTCAGGGACTAACTTTGTGTGTGGAATAGATCAAAATTAAGTCCATATTCACAGAAAATACTACTGCTGTAGATGTCTAGCTCATTTGTAGTCAGAGTGAAGTGCACAAGTCATATGAAGTACTTTTAAGGTTTTTTTTGTGTCATTTTTTGAGCATTAAAAAGTTGGTCACCATTCACTTTCATTATATGGAAAAGAGTAGCGTGAACATCCTGCTAAACTTCTGCTTTCGTGTTCCACGACATGAGGAAGAATAAATTATTCCCATTTTGTTTTTCGGGTGAACTATTCCTTTAACAACTAGATATATCCTATGATGTATGGAGCCATAAGTATGACTTACCCTAGGAAATGCCATTTTAGCAACTACTGCAAAACTAAAGGTCTTGTAATGCCATGAATTACTCTTACCAACAGACATTTTGTTAGGCACTTTTTACGATCACACAAAAAAGGGCCAGAAAAGCCTATTTAAAGTAAGTGCCATTTTGTTGTGCTAATGTGGTCCTGCTGAATAGAGACGGGCAGCTAAAAGGCTCTGGTGTTAGAGAGGTATTCTGGGAGAAACACAGCTGACAGCTTTGTTGCACTTAAAAATAAATGCATCTGCCTTGTAAACACTGGCATTCCACGACCTCACTGAATGCTCTGAAGAGCCCTGTTAGCTCAAACACTTTAATGGGTCATTGTCGGTATTGTCATTCACCGCTAAGAAAACCAAACCAGCACAGGATTAACACTACTATTATGGCTCAAATGTAGGGTTATGATGCATCCAGCAGAGGGCGAAGTGCAGTATCTCTTCACCATCTCTGTACCTTTCTGACACAAGTTCAAAAACTAATGCTGATTGATTAAAATCCTTTTGCTTGCAGATGGAATTTGGAAATCTCTCTGCATTTTTGCCACTGATTTTGTGGGATTATCTGCGGAATGGATTTAAAAGTGGTTAAACGTGTTAAACCAAGCATACTGGGAGCAGATGTAGCCAAAATGTTCAAGAAACAAACGTAAGGGGAGGGGAATTTAATGAATGACGGGCGTTCCAGCGGAAACTGCAGAGTTTTCAGTGGAATTCTGTGTGTGTACCTGTTTATACCCTATAATAAGTGAGTTTTCTGCTCTCCACAGCCCACTTTGACAATCTTATCCTCTGCAGCAGAGGTTATAAGGGTGGCAAATATGAAAATCAGCTCAGACACAGAGCG